>JAJEJO010001155.1:13823-26104 GCA_020662805.1 Glaucomys volans | reverse complement strand
TCTCCTCCACTAACCAACATCCTCCAGGCAGTTCCAGAAAGACACCAACACCTCCAGAGAAAACACAGAGGACATACCTGGGCTCCAGGTACACTTGCTTCCAAATGTCGCCAATACCGTTTAGACTCCTGAGCAATAGTGTCATGTGAAATACCTGGGGAAGGTACGAGCCTGCCTTAGGTTCTAAGCACCAGGCTAGTCACAGTTGGACCCTGAGAGCCCTCAACCCACAACTGCCCTCGGACAGCCTGGGCTGTCACCAAGAGGAACGATTCCGCATTGCTCTTCCTCAAAGTGGAATTTGCAGATGGCTCTCGGGACCCTCCTCCATAATCCAGGCGACGTGTATGGACTCCAGCTCATGACAGGAGCCCACCCACAACAGACAGCCCTGAAGACCACAGTGGCCTCGCAGAGAAAGCTCCAGATGAGACCAGCAGAGCCCACCGGTGGGTGAGGGCGAGCTCCACACTGCCGTCCCTGCCCGTCACCCGCCGCTCTCCCGAGACAGTTCTCAGCGCCCAGACCCACCTGTTTCGTTTTGCATGATCCAGACTTTCAACTCCACGAGGCTGTGGGCGTAGAAGCACTCGTCCTCCCTCAGGCAGCCGTAGCGCACCTCATGGCGACACAGGTCGAGCTGGCACTGGCCATGGAAAGAACGGATTTTGGAGTATTTTACCGTCGTCTCTCGCAAAATGTGGACGAGGCACCTGAGAGGAAAGGGTGACATTTTGATATTGTTCTGACATGTTTTTTTAAAACACACGCACACACAATGTCCAGTTCTGGAACATTCTAAACCTTTATCAGAAATATTAAATCACCAGATGCAACTGTTGGATTAATTGGGGGGTGCAATTTTATGTTAAACCAAAAACACCTGAATGCGTGTCATGAACAGTTAGACTCAATGCTTTTCTATATTAAAGAATCAATTTACTAACTCATTACTTAATTCCCAATCAAATCTACTTAAAGACATTTTTTTCTTGGTACTGGAGACTGAACCCAGGGAATGCTTCACCAAAGAGCCACATCCCCAGCCCTTTTTATATTTATTATTTTGAGACAGGGTCTCACTAAATTGCTGAGGCTGGCCTCAAACTTGAAATCCTCCTGCCTCAACCTCCCACGTTGCAGGCATGCACTGCCAAGCCCAACTTAAAAGACATTTTCAAATAGTCATCATGCTTGAAAACAAGGACAGAATGCTGGAAGCAGTGGGGATGCCTGGGCACACACTACTTTGGCTTTTATGTGGATCTATGAAAAGGATCTATTTTTTCACTACAAAAATTAGAAACGACCAACATACTTATTGTCTTCAAATTCATGCTTTGTAACCGGGTGAGAACAAGCAGTAGAATTATCTTTATTTCTTTTACTTATCATTCTAGGTTTATGATCAAAACATTTCTGGAAGAGAGAGAAAGAAGATTATCACACAAATGCAGACTCTGAACCTTGTGCCCAGAATGCTGCCTTAGTTTATAGTTTCACACTCCATACTTGTGCCAATTAATAGTCAATGTGAAGTCTTCTTACCATTCTTTCGGTTATAGCAGTAACTACCGCTTTTTTCTTTTTTTCTTTTTGTACTGGGGATTAAACCCAGTTTATTTAACCACTGAGCCACATCCCCAGTCCCTTTTTATATTTTATTTAGAGACAGGATCTCACTGAGTTGCTTAGGGCCTTGCTAAGTTGCTGAGGCTAGCTTTGAACTCCTGATCCTCCTCCCTCAGCCTCCTGAGCTGCTGGGGTTACAGGCATGTGCCGCCATGCCTGGCAGTCGCTAGCACTTTCTGAGTGAATCCTCTATCGCAAGGCTGAGTTCTCTGCAAATCAGAAACCATCACCCACGTGTGTGTGTGGTGTGGGGAGGGAACCAGGGCCAGGCAGGAGTCTACCATTGTACTACACCCCCAATGCCACCATCAATTACACAGGACGTAAGTCTTGGAAAAAGCACCTCACAAAGGAATATGAACTCTCCAAGATGCTCTTGGAGAAGTTTGAATACAGTGAGGCTGATCTTCCCGTTGCCACCAAAGAAAGCCTCGCGGCTGAACGCCCCCTTCCTCTCCAGGGTCCAGACGTCTATCTCTTCTTGACAGTAGGCGAAGGTGCAGTGGCCCGAGTACCTGCACTCCTCCTCTGCAGCGACATCTGAAGGACAGGGCATGAGGAGACACTGAACCGTGCATGGCAACCTTTTTCTCAAAGCCAGTGAATATTTTCTCAAAGCCACACTGAGCACATCATTTGAAATTTTATAATAATTCACAGCCTCAAGAAGTCATGCACTTATTACTCTTCAGGAATGGAATTAGATCTTCAAGTCCAAATGAATTTTATTGCGAAAGGGAAAAATGCCTCAAAATATTCTCAAGTACTCCATCTGAGGTTAAAATCATTTTAGGGACATTCCAAGTATATTCAGACTAAGTGGTTTTACAAAAATGAAAAACCCAGCTTCTCCCCAATGTATCTCAAACAAGTGACATTTTCAAAGCTTTAGTCCAGTGTTCCGATTCTCTGTAGACAAAACTTCAAGCTTCAGAGTTTTCTGTTTAAAACCTGGCTGAAGCCCCATTTCCATGAAACAACTATATAATATACGCAAGATTTTAAAAAACAACAGTAAGAATAATAGAAAAAATACTAACATCTCAATCCAAGGATCTTGCTAGTAAGTATAAGCATTTTTATCAAGTCAATATTAGAACACTTACAATAAATGTAGCAAGTCATTTATGACTTATACAATGTACTCAAGGACTCATGTAGCTGCACAAGTGATTACAATACATACCTTTACATATATAATATGGTCCTTCATAATTTGTTTTTGTTGGTCTTGGACGAATTTTTTTCCATGATTTATCTTCAACATTCTTTATCCTACCAATTAATATATCTTTCTTACATTTATGATCTATATTAGCATGGTAAGTGAAATCCATTAACTTAGGGCCTGAAAAAGACAAAAAGAAGACTGCTGATATGCATTTTTAAAAAATCTCATTCTAGCTGGGCACAGAGGCGCACGCCTGTAATCCCAGTGACTCGGGAGGCTGAGGCAGGAGGATCGAGAGTTCAAAGCCAGCCTCAGCAACTTAGCAAGGCCTAAGCAACCCAGTGAGACCCTGTCTCTGAATAAAATACAAAATAGGGCTGAAGATGTGGCTCAGTGGTGAAGTACCCCTGGGTTCAATCCCCGGTTCCAAAAAAATAAAAAAAAAATAAAAATTAAAAAAAAACCAATCTCATTCTAGAGTCAATTTATAAGCAGATCTGAGCAGATGAATGGTGATTTTCATTACCCACCCCAAATTTCATCAAAACAGAAACAGGCTACCAAAGCAGATTTTTGACTTTTTTTTTTTTCCTTTTTTATGGCTGTTTGCCAGGCAACACAAGTTCTATTCACCATCAGTCCTGCCAAAACATCCCCTTATTCAATTACCAGGGAAATCATCTGGATAGGAATTCTGAAGGTTTATTTTTATAAAGGACCATTTTTGATCCAGATTCTTGACCCATTCTAGAAGCTCAAATAAAGCCTACTACAATCTGCAGACCTGGGGGGGAAAATACAACTACGAAAGAAAATAAAGTTGGGTACAGGCCAGAATCATTTATATCACTTGATTTGAAACAAAATCAAGAGGAAGTCCTTTTTAGTTTTTGAGACAGGGTCTCAACTAAGTTGTTGAGGCTGGCCTTAAACTTGCGATCCTCCTGCCTCAGACTTCTGAGCAGCTGGGAATACAGGTGTGCACCACCATACCTGGCCACATACTGATCTTACAATGGTTTTTTTTTTCTTCTAGTTTTTGCTTTATTTGAAAATTATCAGGTTCTTACACATATGCCTAGAACATAAGGAATTTCAAAAAAGCTTTGATAAGTTTCTTGATCTTTTTTCTTTTTTTTTTTTTGTGGTGCTGGGGATTGAGCCCAGGGCCTTGTGCTTGCGAGGCAGTCACTCTACCAACTGAGCTAGATCCCCAGCCCTTGATAAGTTTCTAAGATCAGGCAAATACTCAGTATCAGAGTGGTCGCTCATCCCATTAGTCTCCAAATGCCCCATCGATAATCACTGCTTCCTTAGTAAGAATTCAAAGCAGGTGATGAACAGCCACCATAGCAGTGCTGGGGACATCTGATTACAAGGTTTTCACAACTTTTGGGGTCTGAATTGGTTTGGATACCCTCTGCCCACTTCTTCAGTTCTGACCTGATTTGACAAAACAGATTTGGCAAGCTTGTCTCAGCTCATGGGTCCCCTCGAGGGGATGTCTTGGAGCCACCGATGATGGTTTCACAATTGCACTTCCAAAAAAGTTTCCAAAGTCATTTCTAGGCTGACTCGAAATTCCTGGGAAACTCTCAGAAGCAAATAAACTACTTGGTCCATTCATCTGCAAGAAAAACAAGAAAGAAAGAAAAAAAAAAAAAAAAAACAGAAACAAACAAGCAGTATATATTGTACTACCACTAACGAGGAAGGCCGAAGTCATCCGAAGAGCAAGATGAGGTCGGTACTATCCCCATCCTCCACGCCCTTCTTTTAAAAAACCAACTCAGTCTACCTTTTCCTCTTTGGTGTCTAGGCCCCCCCACTGACGATCCTCCCTAAATTGTTTCAAGATGCAACTCTTCTGCGCCTGGGGATGAACATCCACATTCCCTGATTCACTTAGGCTGCCTCAGAGTCTCTTAAGCTATCTGCGACAGGGACGAACTGGCTATGACAGATCCAGTCTTAAACGCACAGCATTTGTTACCGGAGCTCTGGAAGAGCCTGACATACCATTTCCCACAGCACACACAACATTTCAGGGAGACCCTCGTGTTCATCCAAATAATTCAGTTACTTAAGTACAGGCCTATTTCAATTTAAGCGACGTAGTTACAAAAGAGGAAGTGGCACTTACAAGTGAAAGGGAAGAATTACTGTTGTTAAGCGTTGTTCCCTCTCTAGAAGTTGAGGTGGGCAGATCTAAAATAATAAAAAAACTTCAACAGAACTTTTCACTCTCGTCAGGTAACACACACACAGGGGCAGCAGCTGACCGGCTGGGGTCCCACCTCCTTCTCCCGTCCCAGCTCCTAAGAGCTTGCTTGTTACTGACACCCAGAGGGCTCTGGGGTTTTTCTTCCTTCTAGAAACCAAGGGCATAAATCACCCTCAGTCAAACAAATGTAAATGAAAAGTTATTTTTGGAGAAATGATCTAAGGCAGGGCCTACTGAGTAGCAGGGTTAAAAGGCTAAGAAAATTATTCAAAATGGCAATGGAGCCTCCCCTGTGAGGAAGGGAGGCAGCAACCCAGCCCAGTGCTGACCATTGGCCAGGTTCACGCTGTTTTTCTTGGCCTACCACTCGATTTCCTCTCCGCCTGTCTGTCTCCCATTTATTTCAATCTTTTCTGTTGTAAATCTTTAATTCAGTTATTTGAAGTTTTGCCCTTTTAGCCATATAACAATGTCTCAGAAAAATATGAAGATGTTTGCCATTAATGTTCCAAGCGTGTATTAAACCTGGGATGGCGGACACAGGAGTCAGGCCCGGCGCAGTTTAATGAGCTTAACAGATGAAGCCAAAAATTGGGTCAACTGCTACCATTCTACACTAGTGTTTTCCCAGTTCAGGATTTAAAGACAACCCATCTTTCAGATCTTTTAAGATGGGACAGCGCTTTGCTGACGAACACACTGAAGGTATTTCACCCCCGAAGGAGGAACACCCAGCTTAACTAACGGTCCCAGGTAAGGACCAGTGCCACATCGTGTCCACCCTCGTGCCTCTGCTCCCAGCTCTCGGGACAGTACCACAGGGTCAAGGTGAACTCAAAACTAAACTCTCAGTCTTCACATTTTAGCTCCAGTGCAAAATCTCCAGGTACTACTGCCTAGAGTCAGTTACATAATTGCCAGGCACATGTCTCCATTTTTAGAAAATTAACTGTGATTGTTTACAATAGAGCCTAGAGTCTTACCTCGTTTGGATTCACTTATTGAAAATGAATTTAAAGAAGAACAAAAGTCTTCTAGGGATGAGGTCAAAGGCGGATACAACTCTGCAAAGGAGGGTGGAGGAGCGTATCTCGCACCCACGGGCAGGGTCCCCAGCAGAGATGTGGGAAAGGGCAAGGTGGGGCCGACACTGGCTGCTGGGAGCGGTCCTCTGACCAAGGCTGACGGCTGCAGGAGAAGAGATGGATTGAGCGTCACAAAACTCTGCTGTAAGCTTAGCTAGCCTGCTTTCAACACCAGCAATAAGAGCAAGTCTGTACACCGGGTGATCAGGTCACATCCCAGTCAAAATCAAGATTCACTGGAAGAATCTTAGCTATGGAGTTTATTTCTTTTCAAGTCCAATTTTTAGAAATGATTGAGGTATGAAGCCTAATATTCCATTAATCCAACTATTACACTCATCTGCTCATGAGAATTTGCTTTACTAAGGAGGAACGGTGCAATGGGTGGGATGTGGCGGGAGGAAGGGCGATTCAGAAAGGGAGCCAGAAAAGCCCAGGGAACTGGAACCATCTCTCTGGGTGGAACTCACAATCTTCCAAGGACAACTGGAGCTCCCACCTCTCCTCCCAGCTCAGAGCAGCGAATCGAGAGCACCCCCAGGTGCCTCACAGTGGGTACTACATGCTACCTAGGGGGATGCTTAGGACCCTCCCAGATCTGGGCCTCTGACATGACCGTCCCAACCCCTCAACTCAGCTACTGGGGTGTAGAGCAGCTGCAGACGACACACAAGCAGTGCTAGTGGCTGTGTTCCAATAAAACTCTATGGACACTCAACCAGCCTCATATAATTTGTCTTTTTGTTCTAGCCTTTTAAAAATGTAAAAACATCCTTAGTTTGTGGGCCACACAAAATAGGCAGTGGGCCCGATCCAGACTAATCTGCAGACTTCTGTTTTATGGTTAATGGAGAATTTCCTTAAGCCAATTCAAAGTTCCTGACCCATAAAACTCATTTTTCCTTAAATGTCGAATGTTTATTCTTTTTCAGAATGTTATATTTACCTATTCCTTTCAAGAAAAACTGGTAATGACTAGATAGCATGTTTCTTTCTTGTTTTAAAAATGACCCAATTATTCAGTTACCAAAGAAGGACAAAAATAATTTTCAAAGTCAGAAATCCAAAGTTCAGTCCAAAACATCAAAGTATCTACCCAGTTACGTGCCAATTTAAACAAACGGGAACTACATCTTTGGAAGTGAAGCAAAGCCCTGAACTTACCATAACAGTGTCATTAGTTTCTGGGGCAGAATCAAGCAAGTCATCGATCTCGTCTCCGAGGACCATGTCCCCATCATCCAGAAAAGCCTCGGGCATCGTGAAGGGCATCTTCCCTCCATTTGCCAACACTGAGGATGGCAGAGCATTCTCTTCCACTTGCAGGGACAAAACAGAAGCTAAGGGCATGAGAGGGACTGAGGCCAGCTCACTTCCCATGTCATGAGAGAAACTGGATGCAGGTAAAGAAACGACAGGAAGTGCTTCTTGCCTCGGAGGTAACAAATCTGTAACAGATGGAAATGGACTCACTCACCTGTGCCAAACGTACACAATGCGAGTGTTACTAGCCAGACAGAGAACACGAAGAGCTAGGTGAAAAAACGACAGCAATTATGCTCTCGCTTTAATGACCACGCAGAGGTCTCATCTGACAATGTCACATAACCGTCAAGTCCAAAGCTGGCACTTATCAGCACGTGAAGATGACGTGTGGAAACGTACCTGGCTCAATGTCTTCCACAGAGTAGTTCACAGCCTAGAAATCAAACCACAGTGGATCATGTTTTCAGGATTCTCAACTGTAAAGCAATCTATAAAACTCATCCTAACACAGCCATGCACATCTACATAGAAATCTGACTCCTCTCCAATTAAGACTCAAGAAATAAGAAGGAATGCTGGTGACTGGCACACACCTGTAATCCCAGCTACCTGGGAGGCTGAAGCAGAAGGATCACAAGTTTGGGGCTAGCCTTGGCACCTCATCTCAAGATAAAAAATAGAAAGGGCTGGGGGTATAGCTCAGTGGTACAGCACCCCTGGATTCAATCTCTAGTACCATGGGCAGGGGATGGAGGGAAAAAAAAAGGAATATTTCAACCTTTATAACATATGTGCTCTAGGCCAGATTTTTTTTGGGGGACGGGGGGCATCTTGCTATGGTGCCCAGGGTGGTCTTGAGCTCAAGCGATCCTCCTACATGAGTCTCCTGAGTCTCGAAGTAGCTGGGATTATAGGTGTGCAACCAGGTCTGACTGCCCACTTATTTCTTGTGGTCCAACATTTCTCAACGTTTAACAGAATACCAGGGACTAATCCAGCCACTGTGCCATCCCCCAAAACACACTCACTCACACACTCACAATGGCCATAGCATTCTACTATCTCTAAGAAGACTTAACTTAAAAAAAAAAAGAAAGAAAGAAACTGTAATTCTTTTTTGATGTATCCCAAAACTAGTGTCTGGCCCTGGACCACGTTTCTCAAATAAAACCTAGCATCTACTCACATCCTGTAAAGTGCTCCAGTGGATTTCAGGAAATGCTGATTACAACTAAAATATATTCCTTGAGTTTATTTTCTTTTTAAAGTGACAGGAAGTTCTGGTCAATTACGTGAGGACTAAAAGAAGCATGCGCTAAAAATAGGAAAAGCAGAATTGCTAAGAATTCCATCCTGCCTTTTCTAGTAAATATGCTTCTTACAGAAATCGTGACTTTACCTTGGTCGACCCGTCCCCAGGAACTGATTTCAATGAGAGCTGAAATAAAATAAAGACATGAATTTAAAAACAGAACTGACTCCAACTTATAAATCAAAATGCAAAACCCGCAGGGAGGGGGCTCGGCTTACCTCGGCTCTAACGTACGCTTTCCTTATTTTAAATCCCAATTTCTGAGCTAGCTCTTGAGTCAGTTTTATTACATGTTCATCCTGCAAAAAGTCCACATGCAAGCTTAGAAGAAGGTTCTGTTGACAGATTGTGCAGCCATGGGACACGTACCGTCCAGACACTTGCTTTATTAGCTGTCACACCCCCCTATAGCGGCTGGAGGCTGCGCACGAAGCTGAGCTCACTGAGCCACATCCCCAGCCCTATTTTTTTTTTTTTTTTTTTTTTTTTTTGAGACAGGGTCTTGCTGAGTTGCAGAGACTGGTCTCTATCAATTTGCAAACTTTTTGCCTCATTGATCCTCCTGCCTCAGCCTCCCCAGTCACTGGGCCAACCACACTCTCAGAAGTTTAATTGTAAATGCCACTCATGCGAACAAGAAAGTAGTCATAGTGTAAACAAGTGAACCGACATTTAAATTCCATACCTGAGGCACCGCTAAGGAGCACTTGGCCACAGCGTCGTAGGCCTCTTTGTACCTTCCTAAGTCGCTCAAAGCCTTAGATTTCCGGTACAGAGCTTTGCAGTTACTGGCATTGACACTGAGGACAGCACTACAGTCTTCTAGAACTTTCTCATGGAAACCCTAGTGGGAAGGCCAGAGGAGAGAGTCAGCAGCCACACGCTCCCTTCTCACGCCGACCCCTCCCGGAGGGGGACAATGCTCAGGCCCCGCCCCGCGACCCTCCGATCAAACTCAAAGTCAGCGGTGTTATTTTTTTGAATTATTATTATTTTTTTTGGTACTGGGGGTTGAACCCAGGGGCACTCAGCCACTGAGCCACATCCCCAGCCCTGTTTTGTATTTTACTTAGAGACAGGGTCTCACTGAGTTGCTTAGGGCCTCGCTAAGTTGCTGAGGCTGGCTTTGAACTCGCGATCCTCCTGCCTCAGCCTCCCAAGTGCTGGGATTACAGGCGTGCACCACCACGCCCAGCTTAGAATTATTTTTGCTTTGAAATTTCAAATACACAAAGCGGACAGGATATCACGAGTATCGACATACCTACCACCTATCAGGCAAATGTTCAATCCGACTATAAGGACCCCCGATCGCCAAGAAATAAAACTGCAGACCCTGGGCCAGGCTCATTCCATGCCCTCCCCTCTGCAGTCACCCTCTCTGGGAATCACGGGTCACTACAGGTGACGATGGTGTGATGTGTATTGTAAAGCTTGAAGAGAGGATTTTGAATGTTTTCCCCTCAAAGCTCTGAGACCTGGCTGAGAGCTGCTCCCCAACTCGGCCCCGCACCATATGCACACACACTGATGCTCCTTGATGCACCCCTAAACAAGGGTGCTTTTGATGTACTGATTAGAACAAAAGGGACACGGAATGGAACTCCCGGCACTGACTGAGGAGGGGACCAGCGGGCTTTAGACCACACTTGTCACCACCACCTGCTCTTGAAAGGGTGCTAGACAACAAGGACACTTTTCTTAAATTCACCTCCTCATCTGCCTGAACTTACGTAGTGAAAATCAGAAGCACATCAACAGACTGCTCTCTAAGCTCAGAAGCATGGAACACTTGCACTAAATACTCTTCTGTGAAAAGAAAAACCCTAAAAGGGCTAACTGGATGTTTTTCAGTACCAGGGATGGAACCGTGGGGTTCTTAACCACTGAGTCACATCCCTTACTATTTTGGGACAGGGTCTCACTAAGTTGCTGAGGTTGGCCTTGAACTTGTGATCCTCCTGCCTGAGCCTCAGAGCAGCTAGGATCACAGGCATGGCCACTGTACCCTCTAGCTGACTTTCTATAAGCCGGCATACTCCCACCACCACCCTCAAATCACAATCTTTAAGGACTAATAACTAAGAAATATTTTTTAAATCCCTAAAGATTTATCTTAAGCTGATTTTTAAAAGCTTCAGGCCACACTGCAAGCAGTTAATATGCCTTTCTTAAAAACTGAAATTAGCCAGGCACAGTGGCACATGCTCCCAGTCACTAGGGAGACTGAAGCAGGAGGATCAGAAGTTTGAGGCCAGCATTGCAAAAAATATACAAAAACAAATTTTTATTTTTTTAATTTTTTTGCAGTGCTGGGGATTGAACCCAGGGCCTTGTGCTTACAAGGCAAGCACTCTACCAACTGAGCTATATCCCCAGCCCCCAAAAACAATTTTAAAAATTGAAGTTAGCACAGAGCTCTAGGTCTGATCCCCAGCTCTGTTTGAAAAACAAAAACAAAAAACAAAAACTGAAATTAGGAAAATGTGTTTTGTTTTGAACCCAAGGGTACTCTACCACTAAGTAACCTTACCTACATCTCTGGTCCTTTTTAAAAAAAATTTGACACAGGTTCTCACTAAGATGCCCAGGGTGGGCTTGAACTGGAGATCCTCCTGCCTCAGCCTCCTGAGTTCCTGGGATCAGAGATATGTACCGCATGTCTGGCAGAGAATTACTCTGTATTAATGTACTACTGCACAGAGGTGTTTTCTCCTAGAAACATTACTTTTTTGGAGTGGGGGTGGGGTGGGCGTGGTGCCAGGAATTGAACCCAGGGGCACTCCACCACTGAGCCACATCCCCAGCCCGATTTTGTGTTTTATTTAGAGACAGGGTCTCACTGAGTTGCTTAGGGCCTTGCTTAGTTGCTGAAGCTGGCTTTGAACTCGAGATCTTCCTGCCTCAGCCTCCTGAGCCGCTGGGGGTACAGGCGTGCCACTGAGCCTGGCTCCTAAAAGCATTCTTTAAAACAAAAAAAGATCGTACTTACCATGTTAGAATAGCAGGCAATACGGTTTATATGTAGCTTTTCAATGATTTCTTTAGGGATCACAATTTCCTCGGACTTTGCATAGTCAGCTATGTTCAAAGCCTCCGTGTACTGGCTTACGGAGCTGTTCCAGTCTCGTTCCCGATACACATCATTTCCTTCATTAAAAAGATTTCTCACGAGAGCCCGCAAGTACACCTTGAAAAAACAAAGTTGCCTCTGAAGCCCTTTACAGGACACAGCAAGGACCAGGTCCATTTTAAGCCTTATGTCTACAACTTGAGAGAAAGCCCAACGGCACACAGCCCTGGGACAGAGGCTGCACCCTGAGCCTGGCTGCGCGGTCTGCGAGGGGCTTCACCTTGGTTGCTTTTTTGTGTTTTGTTTTTTTATTTTTTGGAACCAGGGACTGAACTCAGGGGCACTCTACCACTGAGCCACATCCCCAGCCCTATTTTGTATTTTATTTAGAGACAGGGTCTCACTGAGTTGCTGAGGGCCTCGCTAAGTTGCTGAGGCTGGCTTTGAACTCTTGATCCTCCTGCCTCAGCCTCCCAGGTGCTGGGATTACAGGCGTGCGCCACCACGCCCGGCTTAGT
>JAJEJO010001155.1:0-13723 GCA_020662805.1 Glaucomys volans | reverse complement strand
GCCTCCCAAGTCGCTTGGATTACAGGCGTGCGACACCACGCCCGGCAGGTTTTTTGTTTTTTACAAGAGAATTTTCCTTCCTTCAGAGTAAAAGCCCAGCAGAAGCCTCTGCAAATCCGTGCCCAGCTTCCTGATCCTGCACCAGGATGATAAGCAAAGGGAAGCCCTCGGCCCCAGACCATGCAGCCCGGGGCTGTGAGCAACGCCCCAGGAAGGCACAGCTACGTGGACCTGCCCGGCATGGTTACCAGGGCACATGCGCACACGCACAGACAACCCCTGGGGCGCTGAGCGAGCACCAGAGGTCTCTAAGGTAAGGCTGAACTTTCCTGTTTGCATACTGTTCTGTTTCTTCTTTTGTAAACTGTTTGCTTGGGTCACTAACTGATTTGGAGAAGGGATCCAAGCTATTCTCAAACAACTACACACGTCCTCTGGTGTGCACAAGGTTCTTAATTTCCCTTCATGACTTCTATCACTGCTTCAAAATCTGAAAGGTCCTTTTCCATCACAAGATCTGCTCGATGCTCAGCTTCTGGTCTCATGTCATGAACTCAGGTGTCGCTGACTGGACTACTACAGAAACACGGCAGGCGACGGTCAGTGACTGTGGGACTTGGGACAGCCACTTGTGCTCTGGGGCCCCAGCTCCACACTCGGAAAACGAGAGGAGCCTCCCAAGTGGTTTCTAGCTCACAAATGTTTTGACTCCACGCCTGTGTGGAGAGAGGGAAAGACAGGAGGTGAGCATTGAGCAGGAAGGGAAGAGGACGAGAGACAAAAGACACTGGGAAATACCCAGGCCCCCAGAGACGAAGAGCCACAGGTGACCCAAGGGCTGTCCCTGGGTCTGGCTGGCAGGTCTACTGCTGATTCTTTCCTGGGGCCATCGGGTCCCCTTTCCCTGCTGCTGTTGGAACTTTCTCCAAAATAAAAATAGAAGATTCTACATTCTTCTTATCAAATTCTATCCCACTTATTTTCAATAACATCATCATTTTCAAAGGGCTCAAAAGACACACTAAATCAAACTACACCAACAGAGGAAAAGAAAACACAGGACAACTGGCCAAGTGCAACCCCTCCCCCAGAAGGCTGGCCCACGCACAGGGGTTGGCAAACCGCCTCTGTAAACAGGTAATGGCTTTTGCAGGCCCTATGGTCTGTCACAACCACCAGATGTCCATGAAGCAGCCAGAGATGACATAGAAGCAGTGAGTGTGGCTGCGTCCCAATAAAGCTTTATTCATGAAGAAGGGCAGCGGCCAGGCCTGACCCTGGGGCCAGGTTTGCCAGCCCCTGCTGCGGATCACAGCCCGCAAGCCGCTGCAGGCTCTCAGGCAGGCCTTCCCAGGGTCATTACCGCATATTGTTCCTGGGTTCCTGGATATGACAGCGGCGACCTAAGAAGAAACAAACCAATTGTAATTATCAGGCTCCTATCAGAGTTTGCTCAGCCAGAAGTTATCTTAAAACTGCTTCTGCCGGTGCAGAACACACGTGAAGACACACTCTTCACACTGGGCCCGCTCGTGCCGCAGTCATGAAGCAAAACCCTCAGCTATTCCCAGCCCTTCCTCAAGCACGACACTTTTCTTTCAAATCTACTTCTATTAAAAGAAGGCCTAATTCTTCAAATGCCAAAAAGGTTAAAAATAGAACAGGCCACTAACACTATCTGATCCAATTTAGTGCAGTACAGAGGACAATGTCTCCTTCCCACCAGGGAACAAAGAGGCCCTTCTGCCCGGACATGTCCACCCAGCCCAGGGTTGTCTGTCACCGAGGCACTTCCTCACGGGAGCGTCTGATGGTGCGAGCCCTCTGGGACAACAGATGTCTGCGGCAGTCACCTCTCATTCATCAGAACTGCTCCGATGAGAGCTAACTGAAGTGCTTCAGTCCTGGGGGATCCGAAGGACTTCAACCCTGAGACTCGGCCCCAGTGAGCTCCGCTGCAGGACACGGACCGCACACAGGCCAGAGCAAAGGAGCGCCGGCAGAGGGTGCCGCCTCTGACCCAGATCGGCAGGGCCCGGGACGCGACTGCTTTCCACGTAAGGCCACGTAAGCAAAGAACAAGCACGTGACAAGAACACCGGCTGGCCACAGCCCAGCGCGCTTACTGTATGAACTGCAGGCCTTCCTTAATGTTCTGCTGCCTCTTTCTTCTCTCCTCGGACACACTGGACATGTTACCCCACACATCCACGTTCTAAATGAACAATCTGGAAAGAAACAAGGCACACAATTATGTCACGCTCCTGGGTCCCATTAAAACCCCCATGACTCCAGGCCCTGTCCCCCAGGGAGTTGTGACACGCCCATTTCCCACTGAGTCTAGGGGCCTGGGCCCGATGGCCTCGTGGAGTGATCTCTGTGGGCCCCTGTGGTCGAGCCCCCCACAAGCACAGTTTCCATTCTCTTCGGGGCTGAACGGGGATGCACCCTGCTAACTGGTCTCCAGGAAAAGCCGTGGGCTCCCCTTCCTCCCCCTCAGCTGCAGCCCTCATTTGTCCTCGATTGTCCACATGTGTGCACTGACCCTTTGCCTTGCTTCTAGAAGCTCTCCAAAAAGGAGAGAGCGCTCACATCCGCATGCCTCCCAGGGAGCCTGGCTTTCTTGTAAGCAGGTTCTAAAGCAGACACTGATTTGGCCACACAAACTTCCGAAATAGTCCCATTGGTACCACTGATGAATGGTCATCTAAAGTTACTGCAGTTGGAATTTTCTGGATAGTTAAGGATTGCCTTCAACCTGACACTGACAGGCGACACGTGTCCGTGTTGCTGGCATCCACCCCCAGTGACCAGTGTTCATGGAGCAGGCCCCCCAGGTTCAGGGAGAAGCTCCGTGAAGAGACGCAGATGAAGCACCCCTCCTCCGGGCGTCCTGCTCGAGGGCTCCAGCCTGACTGCTTGTTTGTGGGTGTCCTGTGCATTGCAGGACACCAGCTGGCAGGATCCCTGGCCTCCACGCACAAGCCTGTAGCACCTTTGACCCACACCACAGCCAAATGTCCCTGGGGGGAAGTTGGGGGAGCTACGCTCACCCCCACCTGAGAACTACTAAGACCTGAAACTAAGACCTCTTCCCCCCGAAATTGCCCAAGCTGGCCTGAAATTTGCAACCCTCCTGCCTCTGCCTCCCCAGTCACTGGGATCACAGGTGTGCACCACTGCGCCCAACTAAGAAGACTCTTGTCACAGAACTCATGAATTTGGACTTGGTGACAGAAAGGGAAATTCCACCCATACTTCAGGTGTGGGGCTGAAACTGTTGAGTTTCGCTATTGCTTACAACTTGCAGTTTTGTTTTTAAATCTACCTTTTTTTGAAGTGTGAGGACAGGACGGGGATTGGAATGTCCAGAGGTTGACAACTGGTGATAGTCCCTGTTATCTTTTAAATACTGTCAGTTCTAAAAATCTGTATCTTTTACTTAAACTGAAATGTTTTCATGGAAAAAGACATGATGTCTGGATTTCGTTTTAAAGTACTTCAGCAAAAAACAAAAGACTCCAGCAATTTACGAAAGGGATGGGGGGCAGGGATGAAACAGGAGAATATGGAGAATTCTTCACACTAGTCTCTCTAATTTGCACATATTTGAAATGTTCCAAAATATGAAGTTCGAAAAGTCCATGACACAGAAGTGAAATGGCACTATTTCTGGAGTAGTTTTTAAAAACATATTTAGCCAAACTCAAGGGGGTGGTGCATGCCTATAATCCCAGCGCCTCGGGAGGCAGATGCAGGAGATTCACAAGTTCAAAGCCAGCCTCAGCAACTAAGTGAGACCCTGTCTCAAAAATAAAAAGATTTTAAAAAGGACTGGTGATGAATCTCAGTGGTAGAGTGACATGACCCTGGGCTCACTACCCAGTACCATAAAAAAAAAGAAAAGAAGAATAGTTTAGCAGAAAGTGGAGGCGGGAGGGGTAGACATGAAACAGGGTGCCAGGAAAAAGGGTGACTGCTGCACTAGGGGGCAGCATGCGGGGTTCACTCAACGCTTCCGGCCACTTGTACCTGTCTGAGCATTTCCCTGATGATTGTGTGTGTGTGTGTCAGAACTGAACCCCGGGGTGCTTTACCACTGAGTCACATCCCCAGCCCTTTTTATTTTTATTTTGAGACAGGGTTTCACTAAATTGCTTAGAGTCTCGCTAAATCACTGAGGCTGGCCTTGAACTTGTGATCCTCCTGCCTCAGCCTCCTGAGTTGCTGGGATTACAGGCGAGCACCACCACGCCCAGCAAGAGTTTTTAATTTGTACTCCTATGCATACGACTTCAGGAGGCGCTATGTATATGTTCATATTTCTTTGTATGCACATGAAATAGCTCCAAACAGAAGCATGAGACACTACAGCAGTGACAGTGACTACCTCTGGAACACTGCTTCCCAACATGACACGCATGTGCAAACCAGCCGTGAGATGTCCACGCAGCCCTTCCTGGGGCAGGTGACATACAGGACCATCAGCCTCTTCTGTTTCATTTACAGCATGAGAGTGTCTGTTTTTTCTTTGTGGGGGGGAGGGGAGCTGGACATCAAACCCACACACGCCACCCTGAGCTACACCCCACACCCTCCTCTGGGCAGCTTCTTTAGAGATAGACTAATAGAGCAAAGGATCCCAGAGCAAGAAAAGGACACCACAGCTACCCACTCTCTTGGGCTAGTAAGACACCCTGCTCCCAGCTTCCAGGCAGAGGTGAGGAGTTAATTTGAAGTTCACTCATCAAGCAAATCTGTTGGTAAGAAGGCACTCCTGGGCAGTGATAATCTACCAAGTTAATAGCCTTAGAGCTATTTCCCCAGAAAGTGCTAGAAAACCTTGAACCTTGACCTCTTACAAAGCATATGGGGCAAAGAGCTGACAACCCAAGTGATTAGAAGGAAGATGCAGATTTTTTTATCTTTATTTGTTTATTTATTTGTATGGGGTGCTGAGGATCAAACCCAGGGCCTCACACATGCCAGGCAAGTGCTCCACCTCTGAGCCCCAGCCCCAGCCCCAGATGCAGATTTTTTTTTAGCAGCAATAAGTACATCCCTCCTGTACACAAAAGGATCTGGGGACACAGTATAACACAACAGTTGCATGTAAATGACAGACCATTTCAAGTTCAATTTAAAAATTATTCCCCCAATCTTAATGGAAATTTTCAAATTCGCAGTCAACTTTTTTTTGGAACTGGGGATTGGACTCAGGGGCACCCCACCACTTTTTAGTATTTTATTTAGAGACAGAGTCTCACTGAGTTGCAGGGCCTCGCTAAGTTGCTGAGGCTGGCTTTGAACTCGCAATCCTCCTGCCTCAGCCTCCCAAGTGATGGGAATACAGGCGTGCGCCACCACAACCGGCTTAGTTTTACTTTTGAAATAACTCCTTCTTCTTTTTTAAAAGGAGAAAAAAGATTTTTATACACCACCTTATTTTTGTGTTGTTTTGGCTTGATGGTTTGGTTGTGTAATCATTGTTTGGTTTTGGATTTTCTGTTATTATTTGCTTCCTTTTTGCAGTGCTGGGGATGAATCCAGGGCCTTGTGCACACCAGGCAAGCACTCTACCCTCGCGTCGCACCCAGTGCACCATTCTGTACAATTTTTCTTTCTTTCTTTTTTTTTTTTTTTTTGCATTCTGTACAAATCTTTTATTTATTTATTTTGACACCAGGAATTGAACTCGGGGGAGGGAGGGGTTAACCACTGAGCTACATCCTGAGTCCTTTTTAATATTTTATTTAGAAATAGGGTCTTGCTAAGTTGCTGAGGCTGGCTTTGAACTTGCCATTCTCCAGCCTCAGTCTCCCGAGCTGCTGGGATTACAGGCATGTGCCACTGTCCCTGGCTTGGCCTCAATTTTAAAGTCAGAAAAAATTTGATAAAGGAGATCCAACAGGCATGCTCTGGCTCAAACTTGGTGGCACCCTCCCTGTCCCAGTCCGTGCTAGGTCTGGCCCACCTCACAGGCCACAGCCTCTTTCACAGCCTGTGAGTGCCTCCATCTCTACCTGGCCTCCTGATGAGAAAACCCTGAGGATTTACCAGAAACCTCTCTGGGACTCCCCCATCCTCTTCCCTGGAGTTCTCCTGCAATGCCCAGATGTCAGTGACCTCATCTAGAGCCCCAGTGACTCCCAGTCCATCCCCATGCAGAGCTCTGGGGGAGCACACACACCCCCTACTTGATAGCTCCACCTGACTGTCAGGCATCTCTAACTATTTTTAAAGTATTTTAACATGCCGGGCGCGGTGGTGCATGCCTGTAATCCCAGCGACTTGGGAGGCTGAGGCAGGAGGATCACGAGTTCATAGCCAGCCTCAGCAACTTAGCGAGGCCCTAAGCAACTCAGTGAGACCCTGTCTCTAAATAAAATACAAAATAGGGCTGGGGATGTGGCTCAGTGGTGGAGTGCCCCAACGTTCAACCCCCAGTACCAAAAAAAGGGAAAAAAAAGTATTTTAACATGACAGGGAGAAGGAGCCCTGTCACATCTGGCCACCGCGCAGCCAATCTTTGCTTCCAGTCTCTTATGTGTCCTGCTGAAGATTCCCTGCGCATTTGTGTACCTGACGGTGGCGTCAGCCCCATGAACCACACCCAGAAACACAGATGCGTGCTGGTGAAAAACGAGCGTGGCCTGCAGTTTGGTCAACAGCATCACACTCTGGCCATTTCCTGGTTGCACCGTATGCTAGTTTTGTCTCCAATGGGGGAAGCAGGGTGAAGGGTTCGTGGGACTCCATGTACTTTTGCAATTTCCTGAGTCTATAATTATCTTAAATAAAAAGTTAGACGTCTTCTGTGCTTGTGTTCCTTTTTGTAGAAACCAGGGCCTGGAAGGTTGTTCTGGACTTTGCTCTTTGCATATCTCCAATCTTGGAGGTCACTCCCTATCAGTGCACGTGTACAGAGTATTCCAAGACACCGCCCTTCACCAGGCCCGGGTGATGGACGCTCCTGCTATCCGAAGCCTTCCTTCCTGCCACCACGCACGCCAGGCAACCTCCAAAGATTCCACAGCACGAAGGGTACACATCTGTTTATTTTGCCAACTACTGCCAAGGTACACCAGACGACACACTGCACACCAACCTCCTCCTCCATCAACTCCCACGACCTCAGTCCATTTTTCAACCATACTGAGCATTTCTTATTTATATAAGGTAGATACCAAGATGTTATTCAATGTTATTCATTACTTTTCCCAACACAATTTGATAATTTGTTGGCTTTGGTTTTGGACTTTCTAAATTTTTATTTATTTATTTTGGTGGTGGTGCTGGGTGTTGGACCCAAGGGTACTCTACCACTGAGCAACATCCCCAGCCCTTTTTCATATTTTATTTAGAGACAGGGTCTTGCTGAGTTGCTTACAGTCCTGCTAAATTGTTGAGGCCACCCTTGAACTCAAGATCCTCCTGCATCAGCCTCCCAAACTGCTGGGATTACAACACCACCACACTCAATGGTCCTTTCTTTTTTTTTTTTTTTGGAACGAGGGATTGAACTCAGGGACACTCAGCCACTGAGCCACATCCCCAGCCCTATTTTGTATTTTATTTAGAGACAGGGTCTCACTGAGTTGCTTAGGGCCTCACTAAGTTGCTGAGGCTGGCTTTGAACTCGTGATCCTCCTGACAGCCTCCCAAGTTGCTGGGATTACAGGCGTGTGCCACCACACCTGGCTTCAATGGTCCTTTCTATATCTTGAGACAGGCTAGCCTTGAACTTGCAATCCTCCTGGGCAGCCTCAAGCTGCTGGGATTGCAGGTGTGCCTCACCCATCCACGCCTGCGGATTAGGAGGCCTTTGTTTTCTTTTCCTTCATGCTGGGGACTGAACCCAGGGGTGCTTACCCACTGAGCACATACGAGCCCTTTTTATTTTTTATTTAGAGACAGGGTATCGCTGAGTTGCTTAGGGACTCCCTAAGTTGCTAAGGTTGGCTTTGAACTTGAGATCCTCCTGCCTCAGCCTCCAGAGCTGCTGGGGTTACAGGCGTGCACCACCACACCTGACTTGTGAGGCTTTTTGACAGTATTTTTTAAAAAATCTCTCCATCCATATTTTCTTTCACATCTTCTGGAGTATGACATCTGAGAAATAATATTTTTTTTTAAAGTTGCAAAGGTGTTCAGCTGTAAATGGACACAATGTCTTTATTTTTCATGTGGTACTAAGAAGCAAACATGCTCACAAGCTCGGCAAGCACCCTACCACTGAGCAACCCCAGCCCCTTCCGCCATTCTTTATAAAATACTTCTTCCAGGTTTTCTTGTATTTGCTGTTTCATGGTTTAAGATTGTTAAAATTGGGTCCACCATTTAATTGCAAGAAGTGATACAGGCAGGGCTGGGGCTGAGAGGTAGAGCACTGCCTAGCGTGTGAGGCCCTGGCTTCCATCCTCAGCACCACATAAAAATAAATAAAATAAAGGTATTGTGTCCATCTACAACTAAAAATATATATATATTTTTTTTTTAAAAAAAAAGAAGCAATGCAGGAGAGTTCCACGTATTTTAAATCTCACTCCCAGCTACCCAGTTGTCCAAACATCAGTTACTAAAAATGCCATCGACACCACACTGACGTGTTTAAGGCCACCTTTAGCACACATGATGCCAGACCTGCTGGTGACTTGTATTCAGCACCCCAAATCTGATGTGACCCTCGTCCTAGACACTCATCCCAACCCCCCCTCGGCCCTCTCTCCCCTTCTCAGCATTGAAGCCCCTTTGCTGCTCCAGTTGGAAGCCCAGAGGCGGCTCTGAGTTCCCTCACGCTCCACATCCAACCAGAACATCACAAAGCCCACTGGAGATGCCATCAAAACACACATGGGGCTCCCCAAATCTGACACCACGCAGTCTCCTCTGCCAGAGTCAGGCCATTTCCAGAACCACTGAACAGCCTCCCTCCCTGGCCTCTGGCCTCCCCTCCCTGGCCTCTCCACTGTTCCCTCCCCCACCAACTCCACACCAAACTCCTGTGAAAACATCTCTAAGCCATTACACTCTTGCTCAAAACCCCTCGGTGGCTTCCCCACCAGGACCCAGAGACCCTACCTCCCCACCCTGTGTGCCCCCCTATCCAGGCCCTCTTGCAAAGCCCCTGCCACACTGGCCTTCTGTGGGCTGCTGGGCTGACTCAAGTCCTCCACGCTTCCGAGCCACTGTGCCTGCCGTTCCATCTGCCCAAATGCACTTCCCAGCCCTGTGCTGAGAGGACTGCTTTTCACTCTGGAATCTTGGCTTCAGTGACATCTTTAAGCATCTTCCCTCACAACCCTAAATTGCCACCACACCCTGAAGCAAGTACCTTGTCTCAGTCTTCCTTTCTCAGATACTGTTTGAACAACACCTGGGTTCAGGTCAAGGAATACCTGAGTGGAAGAACAAGAGAAGTGGCCAAGTAGAAGGAGAATGTCCCCCGAGCCAGAGTCAGAACCTGGGAGAAAGTGGCAAGAGAGTAGAGTGCCAGCAAAGAAACCTCTGAGGGTGGGGGCGGCCAGGGTGGGCAGTGGGTGGGTGTACCTCCGCAGAGTCGGGGCGCCAGAGGACCTGGACCCACCAGGCGCTGAGGAGCACAGAGCGTGGTCTTTCAAACCTCTTCTAAATGTCAAGGAACTCCCCAGGAGTGGGGAGTCCGAACACGACGCTTTCAGGCAAGACAGTTAAATGGGAGTTGAGTTAATGTCGTCAAACTCACTCTGGAATATCGTCTTTCTGGGATTGGCAGGCAAAACCTGCTGTTCATCTGGAGGTTCTGTAAGGACAAAAGGTGCCCTGGGTCTGCATCACAATTCCGTCAAGGTTTTGTCAGTGTCTGTTAGGTGAACCTCAGTGTCCTAAAGCCGGTCAAGCCAGTAATGGGACAGACGTGTCCAGGAAACTAGCTCCCATTAGCAGAAGACACCCAGATCAGCAAAATGTGACTGCAGCATACCATGGGAGGCAGGCCTGTGACCCCACCAACTCAGGAGGCTGAGGCAGGAGGATCACAGGTTTGAGGCCAGCCTCTGCAACTTAGCAAAGCCTTATGTCAAAATTTAAAAAATAAATAAATAAATAAAGGGGGGACGGCTGGGGATATAGCTTAGGGGCAGAGCACCCCCGGTTTATTACCCAGTACTGCCAAAAAGAAAAAAAAAAAACCCGACAACAACAACAAAAAACACAAAAGGAAGAGCAGCTACCACTTGTGCACCTGTGCCACGGGCTATGCTCAGTGCTTTGTGTCTATTAAGCCATTCAATCCTGACTACCTTGAGAGATAAGTGCTATGAGGAAACAAATGCAGAGGAATGACATCCCTGGCCCAGACTCACACAGCTAAGAAGTGGCAGGGCTAGATGTCAAAGCCAGATAGCCAGGCCTCTCTTCTGCACCCTAAGTACCCAAGCTAACCCAAGGAGGGCCGCACCTGTCTCAGGTGGTGGTGGGGCTGCGTTCAGACAAACAGACCCGCACTTTACAACCACCCGGGAGGAATGGAATCAACGCCCAGAGGCACGTGTGTGTCCCTGGACATATTCAAGGGATGTCATTTAAAGCAATCTGGATAGAGCAGAGGACTTTCCCAGGAATGAATGGACTCAGGAAGTCGAGATGAATAATCTTTCCAGGGAAATATGCTGTACTCAGACAGGAATGCATTGAGATAAAATATTTAATGTTCAGCAGGTTTTCTCACAGGGCATTCTAACGGAGGACTAGGCTAACAGAACCAGCAGGCAGCAGGTCGCCGGAGTATTGTTTGTATTTCTGCCTAAAATGGTATCCCCGAGTTTCAAGTGAAAAATTCTAATTATAAGTCTACGCTCAGGTCTATCCCCAGCCTCATCTCTCTACGTTATGACTTTAAGATAACTAATGCCTGTGATCCACCCGACTTGGTTGAAGCAGGAGAATCTTAACTTGGAGGTTGGCCTCAGCAACTGAGCAAGACCCTCAGTAAGTTAGCGAGACCCTGTCTCAAAATAAAATTAAAAAGGGCTGGGGGTGTGGTTCGGTGATAGAACATGCTGGGTTCAATTCACAATACTGAAAAAAACAAAAACAAAACAAGAAACTAAAAAGTAACATTATCATCAACCTTTTCTTGCAACAATGTACTGACTCTTGCAACACTTGCCAGAGCCCTGGGGGTGTGGAGCACCATGCGGAGCTCAGCAGGCTGCAAGCCCAGGAGTGAAACATTACCAAATGCTGTGGACCACCTGTAACAGTGAAGCTGCGACTGGACACTTCATGAAACAGTTTCTTCTGTTACTGAAAACTTCAGGATGGAGGCTTGCCAAGCAGCATCAGGAAGGTTTCGGCCAGGTTTTTCCTGCTACAGGAACCATTCACTTTGAAATCGTAGTAGATTTCAGATTCCAAAAGATAAAACATCTGCCAAGTCCCCTCGAGCACCCAGCCCTACTTGGTTCACAAGGAACAAAGTCTTATCCACAAACTCCATCTGCAAATTCTGCAGGAGGATTCAACAGGAAGACTGCATGTGAAATCATGGGAAATAATCTGCCTGGGATCACTTGGACCTATGTGATGGGCCCAGGACCCTCATGATGTCTTCCTGTCAGAGTTGATTTGGTGCCATGATATCCCCAAACACTCTTGCCTTCTCACCAAGAAGGCCAGATTAACATTCTGCTCCAAATCCAGGTCTTTTCATAAAACACAAAGCTTGCAATTTTTGCATTTGTGAAACAACCTCTCCACCTCTCCTGTACCACTCCATCCCATGGCTCCTGAAGTCCCACTAGAGGCACGTGAAATTCATTAACTAACTAGACAACACATTGTGGAACTCCTAAGATCAAAAAGCAAATTTCTTGTTGGGACATAGCCTGGCAAAGATAGCTAACATCATCTCCTTACAGCAATGAAAATCACCTCACACGAATTGTGTGAGAGAGAATTAAAACAGAAATACTACTACTAGCATTCATTTTTTAAACCTCTGGATCAATAGTTTAATATTTCTACCCGCCCCCTTTAAAATATCTAGTTTTTTCTTGATTTGTAAACACCTCCCACTTTAATAGGAATACATTTCACTTCTGAGATTCTGGAGAAAAAGCATTTCCATCCAAGCAAAACACTTCTAGAGATGACCTAGAAGATGAATGTTGCCTCCCACCCAGCTGCATCTAGAAATTTCATCTGTCCTGGAGCATCAGTGGCAACTTGGTCCACACAATCTTTTGTTTTTGTTTCTTTATTTTACTGGAATATCCAGACCCTGCCTGGAGTTGAGAGATTCTATCATAATTGATTCCTTCCACTTACAATACATTTAACCCACCCAAAGTGGCAGATTTAAAATTGGGTAAGATTAATACTTGTGGGCCATATGGTTGAGGAACCATTCTCCTTCCTAGGAAACACTGACATACCTGGGGAATTGGAAGGAGGGTGGAAACCCCAAGCAAAAGTCACAGTCACGCAGAGCAGAGCAGCAGCTCTCCAGCACGTGCGGACTAAGGAAAATCAACAGGCTCTTTACTCCACCTCAACATTCAAGATCTTATTTGGAGCTGCACCTCTGTACACCTTAGTCCCCGTCTCCAGCACAAAGCACACAGCAGATAGGGGGCATTTTTCAACGATAAAATTCTGTCCACTAACTCGAATTATGCAAATTAGGCCAAGACCCCCACTGAGCAATTGGGCTCATCAGTTCAACAGAGAGTGAGGGGGAAGAGGCAGCAGATTCCTTGAGAGCCTCCAGGGAGGGAGGCCACAGGCCAGCTTCCAGAGAAGCAGGAAGACAAGCAGATGGCAGCGGCTCCGGCCCCTCCCCCACTCCGATGCTCCAGTTGAGCGCTGTCCAATAGAAATATAACGCCAGCCACACATGCCATTTTAAATTGTCAAGTAGCCACACCAAAAAGTGAAAGGAAAGCGGGGACATTACTTGTGACCTCACATTTCCATCCAACATGCGCACATTGTCATCTCGACGCGTATTTAAGTATAAAAGATTACCCATGAGGTCGTTTCTGTTCCTTTCTTCCTCATCCTAAGCCTTTAAAACCAGACTTTAGAAATCAAGCAGGAGCACATTTCGATTCGGTCTGGTCACATCCAAGTGCTCAACAGTCCCACGTGGCCAGTGGTCACCTTGGTGGGCATCTCAAGTCCAGGCTGAGCAGACCCCTGCTCTTCCAACACCCAGGTCGGTTCCCCGCCAGCATCCCTCGCTCCGGGACACCGGGAAATGCCCAACTCCGGCTAAACGCGCCCAATCAGGAGGCAGGCGCCGCCCCTCGGGCCCGCGGGGCCTTCCAGCCTGACCACACCCCTGCGATGACCACCCTTAACCGGAAATTCCCGCTAATGGGAACTGACAGGTCTTCATTCTTCAAGGGTGGGAAGAAGAACCTAAAACCGCGCAGTCCCCGCATCCCCCATAAATGCCGGAAACCAGCCACCACCCACCCCAGAGGTGCGCCCCGCGCCACCCCGAGGGGCTGCACCCGCGAGGGCCAGCCCGGTCGGCGCCTCCCTCCCGCCCCACCCGGGACCCCCACGGGCCCCACGACCCCCGCGCACGCAGAGAGAAGGGGGGATGTATTTTAAGTGCAGTAACCGGAAAGGAGCCGTTCCGCCACCCGCGCGGCTCGCGGAACCCGGTGCGCTGCCCGGGGCGGGGGGAGCGCGGCGCCGTCCGGGCCTGGGGCGCGCGCTCCGCCGGCCCCGC
>JAJEJO010001154.1:235235-256541 GCA_020662805.1 Glaucomys volans | reverse complement strand
AGAGAGGCAGGACTCTGCAGCCTCTGGTGACCCTGGGGCCCAGCTTGGTCCCCGTGTGTTCCCGTGGGCACTCAGTAAACATGTGTCAGTGCTGAACAGTCCGCACACGGTCTGAGGAGCTGAGAGTGCGTGGGTGCTGCCAGGGAGGTCAGAAAGGTGTTCCGGGTCAGGAAGGACCTCCGGAGGATGTCTGGGCATTTCCACTTGGGCCCACTGGAGATTTCCCAGAGAGGTCTGACATACATTGCTGTGAGCACTGCTGGTGCTGTGCCTGGAGATGGACTGAGGCAGGAGGACAGGGAGGGACAGGCCCTCAGGCTCCTGACCAGACCTCAGCAGCACCCTTCTTCGTCAGATGGAGATCATGAGTCCCATCCTGGGATTTGATAATAAATCCACCGGGTATTTTAGCAGACGTCTTCCTCGGGCCTGTCTGTGACCAGTGAAAGCGTGTGCGATGGCTTCAGCACTTGCCCTGAACACAGTTTCAAAACACACGAGTGCTTTTCCTCAGGGGCTCTGAGGATTGGTTCAAGGATCGGTTTCCCCTGAACTCATATGTGAAATCTGAGGCACCGGATATTTTCTGGGGGAAGGTTTTTGTCTTTGGTGGACTCTAAACAGGGACAAAGAACAAGTGGCCTGCAGTGGCCACAGCATGGTGTGGAAGGACACTAACAGGAAGGTCATGTAACAAAAATCACAGCATCGGTGATGACCACTATGAATGTGGGCCCTTCCACGGGAGAGCCACCTCCCTGGGCTCCTTCTCCCCAGGGGTGACACTCAATCTGCAAGGGAGGCTGAGGGTTGGTGCGGAGCTGCCCTGGCCCAGTGGGTGGGAGACAGCCCGAGAGGCAGCTGATGTGCACAGCAGGTCACTTGCAGGGACCTCCCCCCGCCCGCCCCCAACCACTAACCAATGTTCTTTTAACAAATGTCCTTGGGCACCTCCTCACTGCCAGGCTGAGGCCAGCCTGGAATGCAGTTGTGAAGGACTTGGAAGGTGGGCCCCGTGGTCCTCTGGAGAGGTCCTGCTGCAGAGGAACGGCGCCTTTGCCCTTGCGCTGACTGCCCGGCTCCTTCCAACCCCGCCGCTGACCAGACTGAGGTCTGGAGCCCAGCTGTCACCCACAACGGACTGGACCGACCCAGCTGCTGGTTCTGGGGAGTCAGAGGAGGAGGGAGAATGAGGGTGAGAGGGGAGAGGAGAGGGGTAGAGAGGCTGAGGAGGGAGGAGGAGGGAAGGAACCAGGAGGCAGGGGCAGAGTGGGGGGAGGAGGCACTGGAGCCGGCGTGTCTGCAGGCAGTGGGGAACGGGAGGGGTAGGGAGCAGGAAGAGCCTGGGGAGAGGACGGGGGGGGGGGGGAGGGGAGACAGGGCGCGGGGGGGGGGGGGGGGGGGGGGGGCAGAGCAGACACAGGGCAAGGGCAAGGGGTCAGGCAGAGACCAGAGAAGACAGAGACCAGGAGCAGAGACCAGGCAGGAAGGGAGGACGGAAGGTGGAGAGAAAGCCGGGCAGGAGTTGGGAGGGACCAGAGGAGATGCCAGGCGAGGAGAGGGCAGCTCAGGGGGCAAGGAGCCAGCACCAGGTGCTCTGACCCCACTAGAAACACCCCAACCAGCAGAGGCATAGGGCCCCTCACGATGTAATCCTGGGGGTTCACAGGCTCCAGGCACAACCCTGGGCCTCAGGTCACAATGCTTGGCACACAGAGCAGGAGAGAGGGTGGGCGAAGGGTGACTTCAGAAATGGTAGGGGGGGCAGGGTGGGGAGAGCAAAGGGAAAAGGGCAGGAGGGCCGCAGCCCCAGGCTGGCCCCACCACCCACCCGGCCCACGTGGCTGAAGTTAGGGTGGCCCATTGGCAGGGAGGGGGACTCTTGTGACCCCCCTGCACCCCCACACACCCCTGCTACCTGGCATGCCAGGAGGGAAGTTCAGACTTTGAGCCAAAGGTCAATGGCAAGTGGTAAGGAGTTAAAGCCCCAGGATCTTAGGATGACTTAGACGGAGCTGACTGAGGTAGGGAAGGTGGGAGGGAATAGGGGGAGGCATGGAGCAAGGAGGGAGAATGGAGTGACAGCTGGGGAGATAGATGCTGGCAGCCAGAGGGGAGATAGACTAGGCAGGAGAAAGAAGTATGTAGGGAGAAGGGAGAGGGTGGGAGAGGGAGAGGTGCAGGAGGGAGAGGGAGGGGGAGGATGGAGAGGGAGGGGGAGATAAGGAGGGGGAGGAACAGGGGGGGGGAGCGGGGAGGGAGAGGGATGGGGGGGGAGGGGGGGACAGGGGCCTTGGGACAGCAGTAAGAGGAAAGGATCAGAGCCAGCACCCCAGCCCTACAGTGATGCTGGAGTCCTCTGCCCACAGGATGGGCCTGGCTGCTGGCAATGAATCGGGGACCCCGGACTTCGTGCTGCTGGGGCTGTGGGCCCCGCCGGCCCTGCGGCCCCTGCTGTGGACCGCGCTGCTGCTGGCCTATCTTGCCACTGTGCTGGGCAACGGCTTCCTGGTGGGGCTGATCGCGCTGGACCGGCGGCTGCAGCGGCCCATGTACCTCCTGCTGTCGCACCTGGCGCTGCTGGATACGGCCTATGTGAGCACCACGCTGCCGCAGGCGCTGGTGCACATGGCCGCGCGCCGCGCCCACCTCTCGCTGGCGCGCTGCGGGGCGCAGCTGTACGTGGGCATCTCCCTGGGCAGCTGCGAGGCGCTGCTCTTGGCTGCCATGGCCCTGGACCGCAGCTTGGCGGTGTGCCGGCCCCTGCGCTACACCACGCTGGTGACCCCTCTGCGCTGCGCCGCGTTGGCTGGCGCGGCCTGGACGCTGGGCTTCGCGCTGTCTGTGCCCAACGCGGCGGCCGCGCTGCGCCTGCCCTTCTGTGCCGGGAGGCCGGCGGTGGACCACTTCTTCTGCGAGCTGCCCGCGGTGCTGAGGACGGCGTGCGCAGACACCACTGCCAACCACAGGCTGATCTACGGCCTGGGCGTGCCCATCCTCCTGGTGCCCCTGGCCTTCATCCTCGCCTCCTATGCCTCGATTCTAGTGGCGGTGGGCAAGCTGCCTTCTGCCAGGAGCCGCCTGAAGGCCCTGTCCACTTGCAGCTCACACCTGGCCGTGGTCGGGCTCTTCTATGGCACAGTGAGCGCCATGTACCTGCGCCCGCGTGCCTCCAGCGCCCTACCGGCCAGGCAGCACAAGCTGGTGGCCGTCTTCTACCTTGTGGTCACGCCTGTCCTGAACCCGCTCATCTACAGCCTTCGAAACCAAGAGGTCCACGCAGCAGCCCGCTATGCCCTGGCCCGGCTGTGGGGCGTGCACGCGGCGCTGCGCTGACCCAGCCGCGTTGGAAACAGCGCGACCTCGCAGCCTTTCCCCACTCCTTGAATCCTTTGTGCACCTCTGTGAACTGTAGATGGGAGTCGGCCAGCACTTTTCACAGAGGGACGGTCATGAATAACCTCGGTTCTGTCCACCTCAGGTTCTGTTTTTGCTGCTAGGACGTCTACCCCTTAGCTAGAGAGCAGCTGGCGATGAGAGAGCAGCGCATCGCTGTGTTCCAGAAATCCGGAAACTTCCACTTGTGAACGCCGGATTGGGAATTTTACCTGATGTTTGCGTGTCACAAAATACGATTCTTCTGTTCATTTTTTCCCCCAACCATTTGAAAACACAAAAGTCCGTTTTAGATAGCAGACCTGGGCTTGGTGACCCCTAGAGGGGGCAAAGGTGGAGTGGAAAGAGTATTGTCAGGATTAAATAGTGTCTCTGCCGTGACTTGCATCGTGTTTTAACCTCAGCCAGTGTAAGACGTTCACTCTCTTGGTCATCTGGATGTCACAGACAGGCCTCTTCCCTGCCAGGGGCTCCTGTGAGGGCCATGGGCCCTGCAGCTCAACTTCGACCGACCTTGAGGCTGAATTGCCACCCCTGTTCCACAGGAAAAAAGGAAGGCCCTGGAAGTTAGGGGACAGTGCGACCGGAAGTGAGGAGAGAGAGTCAGGTCCAGGCAGAGGGCCTCCAGTTGTGATCTCAACCTCCCGACAGTCTCACCCCTTTAACCTCATCCCTTCCCCCTCCCACTCCCCTTCCCCTTCTGCGTCCCCCTGTCCCCTTTCTACAGATCCCTAAATGTGTAGATATGGGTATTAAAGTGGACCTGGGCATTGATTTCAGTGTGGCCCTGCATAGGGACATGGATACAGACGATCGTTTTTGTGGCTGAGCAGCTGTATCTGCTGTGCCTTGTCCTGATGCAGCCTGTGACTCCCTCCGTGACCACAGCTGGCGTCGCTGTGACCAGGCTTCAGCTGCAAGGTGGGCGGCCAGGCCCAGGAGCTCGCCACTCACTCACGCCATCATCCTGCACACGTGAGCGCGCTCAAGAGGTCACGCAGGACTGCAGGCTGGGAGGGAGGTGGCCACCCCTGGGTCCAGGCGTGCAGGGACATCAGTGCCATGGCGTGTACTGGTGGTGTGAAAAGCGGCAGGGAGCATGCTGACCACTCACCAGCAGGATTTATTTTACCCTTCCCCACCACACGTGGCTCTGAGGAGGGATATTTTTATGTTCAATTTAGAAAAGAAAAAAAAAAAAAAAAAAACTATGACCAAACTGGGGAAGTCTGACGGCTGAATCTTCTCCCTCACCCGCCATGGTGGATGGTTATTGTTTGTTTTCTGCACACAGTCCTTTCGAGGGTGATTTCTGCCACTCGCCATTGAAGCACAGTTTCTACAGGGAAGAGCACAAAGCGCAGGCATGGAGCTCCCAAGTGGGCAGCCTGTGGACTCCACCCCACAGCCTCCCAGAGCCCCGCCAATGCCCCGACACCCCTTTCCAAAGCCAGCAGCCCCCTTAGCTAGCCCCAAGGACTACACGTGACCAGCTTCGAGCTTGGTGATACAAGCAGCCATGCTGCAATTAATAACTGCTGTTCCCTGAGTCAGCACCGGGAGGAGAGCGCTGCCGCAGGGTGGGCGGGCCCCTGGCAGGTAGACAGGCCTTGTCCTCAGGATGTGTGAAACTGCTCCACAGAAGGAAGGTGCAGGGGATTCGGTGAGTGTCCAGCAGGAGAGTGGTCAGTGCTGTGCTCGTGCGTGGGCATCGAGGTCCTCTCTCCAGAGAGGGGCAGCCAAGGAGCAGGGCTGTGACCACCACGGGCCGGGCAGGAGAGTGTGCCCTGCCCTGAGGGTGGCACAGGCCGGGCTTCCGTCACGCAGGGAGAGTGGGTGAGGCTGAAATACGCTTTGGCTCCTCAGAGGTCCCCACACAGGGGTCACGTGAGCCAGCAGTGCTCTCTGAGGTACCCCCAAGAGAAGGGAAAGCGCAGACCTGCACACGAGCTCGTGCGTGAGTTCAGGTCAGCATTGCTGTCGCAGCCCGAGCGCAGGCGGCTCCAAAGCCAAGCTCCAGAGTCAACTCGGGACCGTGTGAAGCGTGTCCCAGCAGGCTGTTACGATGAGCAGCACCTGGGGCTCCTGTCCCTGCACCAGCCGCTCCTGGCACCTCTGAAGATTGACTGAATCCACTCAGTGACCCTTTGAAGTCTGTCCTATGTGGGCCCCGGTTTATAGGAGAGCGAACAGGCAGAGAGATGAAGTCACTTTGCTGGGATCACCCACAGGACAGTGGTGGAGCTGGGTCCAGAAGCTCATGGACTGCTCCAAAGGTGGCCCTCTTACCCACTGTACTTCTCCAACACAGGTGGCCTGCCCTGGAGCCAGGCCTGCTTGCGTCCCACCACGTGGGGGGTCGCCCGTGGCCTTCTCATACCCTCCCTAGGTTCCTTTATTCAGTCACCAGCTAAATGAGCTGAGCATCGTGTGGGCCTCTGTCCACACACCCAGGTTGTGGACTGCTCCACAAGTGCCTGGGACTGCAGGGTGCCTGCAGGGTGGGCAGGCCCCTGGCAGCTGGACAGGCCTAGGCATAACCGGCGTTGCCGGGGTGTGGGGGAGTGTGGCAAAACGGGAAGACACGAGGGTGGGTGGGCAGGGCAAACTTCAGGGGCCTTAGCTGCTGGGGAGGAGTGCGATTTCTCATGGGGAGATGGGAGCAGACACATCCAGCAGGCCAGGTGGGACCGGGGAGGGGAGGCCCTGGGAAAAGGGAAGTGTGGCGAGGATCCTGCCTCCAGGGCCACACTCCCTGTCTCCCTCTGCCTCCACACAGGCACAGAGGCACTAGGTTGGTAATGAGCAAAATTCTCCGAGGGGCAAATCCTCAGGGCTCTCATCTCGTGTCCAGAGCCTGAGATTGAAATCTGGGGTTCCTGGGTTCCTGGGAGCTCCTGGATCACGGGGTGGCTGGGCGCTTGCTCGGCACCAGGCAGACTGAGCCACAGAGGGTAAGCGGGCTCCCGAGAAGGGGCAGGGAGACAGGCTGCGGGGGACAGGAGCCTGGGCTCTGTGACTGTGACGTGAATGGCCACGGCCCTCTGGACACCATGGCGACGTGTGACAGGGCCTCATGCTGCTGTCATCCTTGCCCAGTTCCACAGAGAGCAGTGGAATCGGCCGTGGTAGTTTTTAATTTTGCCGTTACAGGCAAATACCTTTTCTTAACACCTTCAAACACCTTTTCTTCCCCTTTGAGCTAACTGCCCTCCTTTGTCTGGGGAATGCTCTTCCCTATCTTTTCTGTGCATTTCTGTAAATATATTTGGGGCTGAAGGAAAACAGAAATATAGTTCTGGGTGGGGTTTTATGTGAGTGACATCAGAACTTCTTCTCTCCACCACTTGCTTTTCTGGGGCATAACACTTCTGAGTATCTTCCATGAACTGTTCCAGAATGCATTCCTTTCAACTGCAGTATAGCATTCTACATGACCCAACCAGACTTGCAGCCAGCTGAACAGCCCCCTCCGCACTTGGTGGACAGTGAGGTGACTCGAACTCCTCACCATGGTGCTGAGTCTAGGGAGAGTGCGGCAGATCCGACTTCGGTTAAAGTCGTGGGCTGTGTGGTTAGAAACAGCGCCCTGCGCGGCAGCAGTGGCAGGATCACAGGTTCTCAGGGTAACCCCCTCGCCACCACTTCAGGCAAGAAGACAGGCTCAGGGGAGGACGTTACCAGGCTCCTGCACTGCAGGGCTGGCCCAAAGCCGGGCATCCTGTCATCCCAGCCCTTGGCCGAGAGCCCCGCTGCCCAGCACCACCTCTTCATCCCTCCGATTGCCTGTCTGCGGCTCTCCCTCTGGCTGGTGTCTCTCTTTCCTAGCTTCAGGTCTCCCTGGGCTTTCGTATCCAGCCACTGATGGAGGCTAAAATCACTGTGGGTTTCTCAGCCTTGGTTCCACGGCGTTTGGGTAAAGCCAACATGTGGCTGGTACATCCTGTGCTTTGTGGGGTGCTACGGGCACCCGATCCTTTACCACCAGGGGCCAGTGGCACTCCAGTTGTAACAGCCAACAAATGTCACCACACATGCTGAACGTCCCCTGAGGGGCTAGCTCAGCCCCAGCTGAGAACTGCCGATGTACAGGGTGGAACCCGACCCTTACAAAGCGAGATAGGACAGACCAGAACTGGAAAGAGCAGAATGCCCCGGGCACCGCACCCTGCGGGCGGAGGCTTCGCCACAGCCCTCATTTCCAGGTTTGGCATGTGTGGAAGGGGACTTGCTGGGTGCTGGTGCAAAATATGCTGAGTTCTCCACATCACAGCCTCTGGTCCTGGAGCATCCCAGTGGACCTTGGTTCCTGGAAGGCAGGCACCAGGCTCCACGTCTCAGAGCTCCCCAGAGTGCCGGCTGGAGACTGGCTCTGGTGTTACAGGAGAACCAGGGCTGGGCAGCAGGTAAAGCCGCAGAAGCCGACCTCATGCAGGAGCAAGGGCAGCAGGGAAGGAGACCCCAGTGCAGAACCAGGCTCAGTTCTGAATACAGGTGGACAAGGAGAGACTTCCAGCCAAGGTACAGGGTGGGCCAGTGATAGAGCTACTGAGATGACATCGCGGGCCACAGTGTTTTGGCTAAACTGACTCTGGGTTCTTGCTGAAGGCATGTTGGGGTGACCAGACACCTAGGATGGAAAAGGAGTTTGTCAGATGCTGGGGCAGGGGACTCTCTCAAAGCTGACTCAGCAGGACACTTGCTGAGACTGGACAATGCAGGACCAACAAGGACAGGCAGAAACCCAAGGTCAAAGCCTGGGGCACAGGGGAGACTGACTAGCTCCCTCCAGGTGTTTTTCCCAGGCTCTGAGTGGAAGAAGGTGTGCTTTCCTTTCTCTGGTGCCACCGTGGAAGAGGGACCCAACCCTTTAGCAGACTGAATTCTACTGAGCATCTACTATGTGCTAGATGCTCTTCTGCCAGAACCAGACAGGGCAGCCCCCTGGCCACTGTGTGCTCCAAGTGGGGAAGGCAGACTGGCAGCTAGGAAAGGAACAAAGCAGCTTCAGGGTTCTATTAAAATACCCAGAGGGTGCCATGGGTGTGCTGTGTGTGCTGGGGAGTTGTTCCTTTTTTCTTTTTTTTTGGTACTGGGGATTGAACCCAGGGTTACTCCACCACTGAGCCACATCCCCAGCCCTATCTTGTATTTTATTAGAGACAGGGTCTCACTGAGTTGCTTAGGGCCTCACTAAGTTGCTGAATTCGAGATCCTCCTGCCTCAGCCTCCCAAGCCGCTGGAATTATAGGCATGCGCCACTGTGCCCGGCTTGGGTAGTTGTTTCAATAGGGTCACTGGGAAAGGACTCTGAGGAGGAGGGCCATCTTAGTGGACACTGGCAAGAAGAGAAGGAAACAGTGCCAATAATACAAGCACAGAGGAGAAGCATCTCAAGGGCATGGGAGAGCAGGTGCAAAGGCCCAGGGCAAGAAGGAAATGGCAGTATCACAAAAGAGAAGGTCTTCTTAACTGTGCTGGGCAAGCTGAAGTGTGGAGGCAGATGGGGACACACAGGCAATCAAGTGCAAGCCCAGGTAGAAGTCTGCAAAAGGGCGACAGTGATGCAAACACCCAGGGAAAGAGCAGAGACCCTGAGGTGGGGGTCGGAGCTCAGTGGAGCAGAGTCCACAGAAGCAGGCAAGGGCCAGGCCAGCAGGTGACGTCACATGACTCCGGGACCCCAGCTCCGAGCCTGCCACAGGGCCTGTGCAGAGAATTCCCGCTGGCAAGGATGCGTGAATGCCTGAGTGCGTGTGTGCGCTGGACGTTAACTAGTGCAGCCCCCGAAGAGGGGAGAGGGCTGACCACACTAACAGGTGAAGGATGGCACCTGTCTGGAGGGGAGGGGGCAGCAGGGCAGAGGCCCTGAGGTGGGGGACGGAGCCGTGCAGCAGAGTCCACAGAAGCAGGCAGGGGCCAGGCCAGCAGGCGAGGTCTCATGAGTTCATTCCCGGCTTCAGCGCGCTACAGGGTCTGGCGCGTCCTGGGCCCAGATCCCTGGGGCTCCGCCCCTTGGGCCCAGCCAGGTGCGCAGCAGACGCGGCCCCACCAGCGCCTTCTCCTTCCTCTCCCCTCCCAGGCCTCCTCCGCCGGCCACGCGAGCAGCACAGCAGGCCTAGGGCCATGGCCCGGGCTCCCACGGGCGGCCCCGCAGCCCTGGCCTGGGCCAACCAGAGCGGCGCGCGCGACTTCGTGCTGCTGGGCTTCGCGCACGTGCCGGCGCTGCGCCCGCTGCTCGCCGCGCTCTTCCTGGCGCTCTTCCTGCTGGCGCTGCTGGGCAACGCGCTCATCGCGCTGCTGCCGGGCCTGGACCCCGCGCTGCGCGCGCCCATGTACTTCTTCCTGCGCCAGCTGGCCCTGGTGGAGCTCTGCTTCTCGCTGGACGTGGCGCCGCGCCTGCTGCTGACCCTTCTGCGGCCCGGGCGCGGCGTGTCCCCCGCCGCCTGCGCCCTGCAGCTGCTGCTCGTGCTGTCGTGCGTCACGTCCGAGTGCTTCCTGCTGACCGCCATGGCCTGGGACCGCTTCGTGGCCATCTGCAGGCCGCTGCGCTATGGAGCCATCGTGAGCCCCCGGCGGTGCCGCCTGCTGGCCGCCGCCTGCTGGCTGGCGGGAGTCCCCGTGGCGCTGGTCTTCACCATCTGGCTGTTCAGCTTCCCCTTCTGTGGGCCGCGTGGCATCCGCCACTTCTTCTGTGACATTGCCCCTCTGCTAAGCCTGGTGTGTGCGGACACCAGGGTCTTTGAGGCCCACGTGTTGGTGGCCACGGTGTTGATCATGTTCGTTCCCTTCTGCCTGATAGCCACATCCTATGCCAGGATTCTGGCCGCGGTCCTGCGCATGCCATCCACGTCAGGGCGCCTCAAGGCGCTGTCCACCTGTGCCTCCCACCTCATCGTCGTGATTCTGTTTTATGGCACCACAGGGGTCATCCATTTGCGCCCCAAAGCCAGCTACTCGCCTGAGAGCAAGCAGGTGGTGTCCCTGTCCTACACCCTGGTGACCCCCATGCTCAATCCCCTCTTCTACAGCCTTCGTAACAAGGAGGTGAAGGCTGCCCTGGGGCGCGTGTGTGGTCAAAGAAGAGGTACCCACATTCCATGACCTGTCCCTGATTCCACTCACCCAAGTGATTGCTAGTGACCCCTACCCTAGTAGTCTGTATGGACCTCACTGTGCCCCAGAGGGAACTCTGCCTCCTCCTGGGGCTCTCCAGTGGCCCTGAACCCAGCCATCCTTCCCATGGGCTCCATGTGTCAATCACCTAAGACTCTGTTCCTGCTGATGGACCTGGAGCTGGACCCAAGTTCAAAAGCTTGGAGATAGCATGTTTGTTGTGGAAGCCCTGTTACCAGCTTTAGTGAATCAATCTCTCTCTCTCTCTCTCTCTCTCTCTCTCTCTCTCACACACACACACACACACACACACACATGCAACAGGCAGCTACACCAACCTCAGATAAAGGAGAGATTGGTTTGAGTATCAGTGCAGCTCACTGTTGTTTATTTGAAATTAAAGATGGAACTGCGCATCATGAATCTTGCATCCCCATGGAGGGGTGCTTGTTTCCATGGCCATCCCCATGACACCACGTACTGCAAATCTTGTGCCTTAAAACAGCATGCATTCATTATCTCACCATTCTGGAGGAAAAGAGTCTCACATGGGTCTCACTGGGTAGGATCTAGGTGCTGGCAGGGCTGGGCCCCTCTCTGGGGACCCTGGGGAAGAACCCTGGGGCTCTTCTCGAGGTGTCCATGTTCCCTGGCTCAGGCCTCTGCCTGCTGTCCTCAGACCCAGTGGGAAGTTGAGTCCCCTGTGCACTTCTGACCTCTTCTGCCTCCCTCCCCACTGCCAAGGACCTTGTATGACATCACTCCCACCAGGATGATCCAGGGCATCTCTCTGCATCATGGACCCTTAACTTGGCCACACCTGCAAAGTCCCTTCTGCCACCATCACAGGCCATGGGTGTCAGGACTTGGACATCTTGAGGGGAGTGTTATTGTCCCTACTGTACCCACACCAGCCTTGAAATAAAATGCACTCTGAGGAATCTGATCTGAGCAGTGTCCACGCTGAGCCGGTGAGCTTGATTCAGCAACACTTCAGCTGGAAGCTGGAAGATCCCTCTGGGAATCTGTTTCCATTGCAGGTGCCCATCCCGAACACTCTACAGTTACTCTTGGGAACCACGGGAAGGAAAGCGGGGAGAGTGGGCTGACCCAAGGCCACCTGAGAACCATCCTGCAAGACCAGTTGGTGTGAACCTCATCATTTTTGTGGGGCTAACACAGCCTGACCTCTTTCCCAATTCACATGAATTTGGGATTAGGGACAAAACTACTGCTACCTTCTTGCCCCTGCTAAATCTGAGAGCAGGACCATCTCACAATAAGTGAACCATGAAGAGAAAAATCTGGCCCTGTGGCCCATGCTGAATTCTTATCCTCCTGATAGGAGCCAATATATTTTGGTTTTGCTTAAGCTAATGTTGGTTGGGATTTTTTTCAACAAAAAGAGGTATGCCCAGTTCCGGTGTGTGCTTCCTCCCCCTGGACGTCCACAGCCCTTCACCTGTACCAATCATAGGAAATCATAGGAGGCACTATTTGTCCCTTGTGCTGGCCAGCATCTCACCTCCTGTGACACTATTTAACTGTTCACCTGTTGCTTTTACAGTCTTGCTGATCGGAGTTGTCATTGGCATCCTGGGACCCTGAGCTGTGTGTACACCTGAGTTTCCATTTGCAGGATGGACTCTCAGAAGAGGCATTATGGAATCCCAGCATAGAAACCAATAACTGGACCAGGGCTGGGATACAGCCCGGGGTCTTGTTTGCTTCTTATGTTCTTGTTGCATCACTACACCCGTTTGTACCTCCAGCTTGAGTAACAGCAGGTCCACAGCCACCCGTCCCCGTCTCCTGCCATGCTGGTGATCTTGATTCTTCCTGTGACTCCTGCTTTCTCCATGGCAGGTCTTCCATAGGCTGGGCTTTCCCTTCCAACCACCTTTGCTGGGAAGTGGGGGCTGAACTGTGTCCCATTCCTCAAATTCGTATGTCAAAGTCCCAGCCTCAAGAGCCTCCAAATGTGACCCTGCTTGGAGGTAGGGCCTTTGGAGAGCTGGTTAAGTCAAATGGGGTCTTTGGGGTGAGTCCTGATCCTGTATGAGTGGTGTCCTCGTAAGACGAGACTCGGTTGCCGACACAGTTGGCCCTGTGCACCTGTAAGATCTGCGTCTGTGGATTCCACTTCCGATTGGAAATACTCGAAGGAAGCACCAGTTCTGAGTGCATATATGCTTGTTTTCCTTGTTATTATTGCCCCCAAATACAGAGTGAGCTCCTCACACAGCGCCCTCCTGTGTTGGGAACCACAGCTACCCACAGGGGATGAGCTCAACAGCAGGAGGCACAGGGGCTGCAGGCAGACTCAGGCCACGTCACCTCATGGCTTGAGCACCTGCAGATCAGTGCCCTCTGGGGCCCTGGACGGCCCTTCTATGCAGGACAAGGGTGGCCACAGTGGAAGTCCATGGGAGGACACAGAGAAGATGGCCTCCTGCAAGCTGGGGGAGAAGCTCTGGAACAGCCACAACCTCCAGCCTCCACCTTGAACTTCAGTCCCTAGAATCACCGCATGTCTGTCACCTCTGCCACCTGGCAACACACCTGCTACTCCTGTGGCCCCTTGACATCTCCATTCAAATACCCCTGGGCACTGGGGCCCAAGACAGCAGGCAGCCCTGAGGCAACAGGTGCCCCTGCCCAGCCCTGCTGCCCTTGGCCAGCAGCCCCTCACACCATGTTCCTTGTGGGGAAGACACTGCTCACACACTGGCTCAGCTGTGGTCACCTGCCTGGAACCATTCATCGCACCTGAGCGGCATGGCGATTTCTGATTCTCATCTTGGGCAGACTTCTCCCTCCTCTCCTCCCTCCTCCTTCCTTCCCTCCTCCCTCCCTCCCCCCCCCCCCTTTCCCTCCCCCCCCCTCCCCCCCTCCTCCCCCTTCCCCTCCCCCCCCTCTCTCCTTCTCTCCTCCCTCCTTCCCTCCCCCTCCCTCCCTCTCTCCTCTCCCTCCTCCCTCCTTCCCTCCTCCATCCCTTCTTCTTCCTCCCTCTTATGCATAGCATGCAGTGGGTACTATGTAACTGCTAAAGTGGCCAGGAGACCTATGTGTGGATTTAGAAAGACAAACTGTGATAGAATTAAGTAAAGACATTGTAGCAGAGTGTAAGTAGGACCCTGTTTATGGAAAATGAAGGTATAGATAGCTATATATCTTTGTGGAGAAAGACCTCTCGGAAGGTACGAGTCCTTTCCTGCTTTACCCCTGGACGGCTGATTTGGAAGGGAAGAGATGCAGGCCGAAAATCCTTCACCAGGAATTCTTGGTGCCCGAAGTGTTTGGATTTTGCATTGCTCTGGATTCTGGAGTGTTAGATATTGCATACATATGCAGTGAGATATCCTGGGGTGAGACTTAAGTCTGAACTGAAAACCATCCATTTCTCATGGACTTTGTACACAGCCCAAAGACAATAGATACACCGTTTTAAATGCTTTTGAGCATGACAGTTTCATGGTGTGGAGTTTTCCATCAGTGCTTTCTGGTTGGTGCTCAAAACTTTTTGGAATTTGGAGCATTTCAGATTTTGGATTTTCAGATCAGGGATGCTCAACCTGTATTTATTTCCATAAGACTCAAATTTATTATAAAAAGCAAATATTTGTTTTATAAATGAAACAATTAAAATAGAACAATTTCTATCTGAGTAAGCAACAGCCCTCACTTTTAGATGAGTAGAAAAAAGGGCACAGGGTCACAGAAGGACTGGAAGTGGGTCTCACCGAGGCAGAGCTCACACTGGACGGAAGGCACAGGCAGCCCAAGTGTCCACCCATGGACACGGATGGTGGGCGCAGAAGAGGGTGAACACACAGGACACGTGCTACCCAGCCACACTCACGCCAAGACCACCTCAGATGTCATGCCAAGTGAAACGAGCAGCCTCAAAGGACAACTGCAGGGGACACCCACTGCAGGGTGGCCAGGGACTCACGTCCACAGAGACAGGGCAGGACATGCCTGCCAGGGCTCCGAGGGCACGCGGGTGTGGGCGGGTACAGAATCTTAACTTTGCAGTAGGAGGAGACTCTTGGGGGGGGGGATGGTGGCAGGGCAGTGTGAGCCCAAGCCGTCACCAACACTCAAGGACCAGATGCCAACCTTACTCAGGTGGGTTTGCATCTTGTAAAGAAACCCCGAAAGGACAAAGGGGGATTGAGGGAGGGTTAAAGGAGGTAATGACGGCTCCTCCAGAAACTCCGCCTCCTGTGATGGACCTCAGGAGGAGAGGGAGGGCAGGGCTCTCCAGCAGAGGCTCAGAATGAGTCTCCGGGGACCATGGAGGCGAGTGGGGCGTTCTAGGTGTGGGAGCAAGGGGAACGTGCCTGCTGAGAGCCACAGGGAGAGGCGGGACAGCAAGCTTGGGCCAGGGGTGTGGGGCCGAGGGCCAGGGGGAGCCTAGTTCACACAGGGGTGGGGGGTGAGGGGGTGGTTACCCTCCTCCACGTGCCCCAGGCTGCCTGGCAGGGCAGCTCCTGACCTGTGGGGAGGGAGGCAGTCTTAGGTTTCCTGCACATGCCTCTTGGTCCCCCTCTCCCCCAGGAAGTCCCCACAGGCCCCTGCCCAGTGACTTTCCTCCGCTTCCTGGCTCCCTGACCTGATCTGTTTCCATGTCCACCTTCACTGCAGACCTTGGGGCAGGAACAGTGTCCCACTCATTATATGTCCTGAGCATACACAGCACGTTCTAGAACAGGCGTCCCACCAATGCATGCTTCTCCCTGGGGCCTGGAGATGGGCTTCAAATTGGGAGAGCCCTGGCCCTCGTCCCTCAAGCCCAACAAAGATTCAGAGAAAAAATCTTTCCCGCCTTTTATTTAATCCCACAGAGATCAGGGCGGCCTCAGGGATCCTCCGCTGCCGTTTAAGGTTTGAGCTCACCCCTGCTTGCCGACTGGCGGTGCGGTGGGGACAGAGGCAACTCCAGACGCGCTCAGAGGGTGTGGGGCAGGCTGAGCTCAGCACCGGGGACAGCGGGGCGCGGGGTGCGCTGCGGGACCCTGCGAGTCAGGGTTCAGGATTCCGAGCTGGAGTGGGCATCCAGCCGCTGGCCACTGACCGGAGACCCGGGGGCGGTCAGAGGCCACCTGTCCCATCTGAGAGGCATGCAGCCCTTAGGGTAGGAGCCTGGGAGGCCCGCGGCGGGAGGACGGATCCACCCAGAGAGGAGGGGCGCTGCCGCCGGCTCGCTCCAGATTTGCCTGCGGGACCCTCCGATGCCCCTGCGACTGGCTGAACACTGATTCTCGGTCTACACACGGAGGGACTGCCTTTCTCCTGAAGAGCAGGTTTTTTTAATGCTTGGTCTTGTGGAATTCAGCAGGGGAGGATTTGGAAGCAGAGAGCAGGTCCGTGATTATAAAGCCTTAATTCTCTCTTCCACACCGGACTTCTCCCGGACACGGCTGGCCAGCACCGTCTGGGTGGGCTGGATGTCTGACGGGGCTTTCCCCTGGCTGGGACTCCCGGGGTGCCCCACCTGCCTCTGCCGGCATCTCCGTCTCCTGGGGCCCACCTCTGCCCAAGCTCTGGCTCTCAGGCTGCAGAAAGGGCGTCTGAGGTTTTCCCACCGTTCTGGGAGTACCTAGGCTTCCCAGCCATGCCCTGCCTTTCTGTTCCCCATTCACGGGGCTGCCTCTGCCAAGAGCAGATGAAATTACTCCACCACAATGGAGCTAGCTACAGCCAGGCAAAAAGACAGTTTCACAGGTTCAAACACGTGTAACTTCTTCCACCTGCTGCAGAGTCAAAGAGGAATGACCTGGGCTGGGGATGTAGCTCAGGTGGTAGAGTGCTTGCCTTGCAACTACAAGGCCCTGGGTTCAATCCCCAGCACCACCACCGAAAAACCAAAAAACAAAACAAAACAAAACAAAAATTGCCCACTGGTTCAGAATCAGGTAGACCAGGTCTGATTAGGGATTTACTGCCTAGTAACTGTGAATCCTGTTAGGAGTTTTCACCTCTCTGAGCTTTGTTTTCTCTTCTGCAAAAGGTAGACAGCAATGGTTTACCACCTGGCTTAGTAAAACAATGTATCAATTGTAGTCAATTTGGTTGGCATATTACTTAATAATAACAGATAATACTCACTGCTTGCCCTGAGCCAAAGTCCGTTGGCGGCCCCACAGGTACTAACCCCTCCCCCTCCAGTTTGCCTAGAAGGAACCGAGACTCTGTGAGGACTGCGGGTCGCCTGCAGCTGTGAACTGCAGGGTCTCTATTCAAAGCTGACCCTCTCTGACCCTCATGTAATGGCAGAGGCATTACGGAGTTGTGATGAGGATAATTCCGTCCATTCTTTCCAGAAGCGGCTCTTGGAGCATACAGGTTGAGCAGCTCGTTAGGGTTTAGCCAGCAAGAGGCAGTGGGTGGAAAGCCCCTCTAGGCAGACACGTGCCTTCACCCCACCCCTGAGCTGCCAGCACACAGCACTGCTGGACGGGTGCTCCCAGGGGAGGCGAGCATCTGGGCCGAAGAATTCCAGAGGGGCATTTGAAAGTAAATCTCTTGGTTTTTTAAAAAATTTTTTTCTGTTGTTGATGAACATTTATTTGTTTATTATTTTTTTCATTTATTTACATGCAGTGCTGAGAATCGAACCCAGTGCCTCACACGTGCTAGGCAAGTGCTCTATCACTGAGCCCCAGCCCCAGCCCCAATCGCTTGGCTCTTATGTGAGATAAGAAGGAAAAGAAAAACCCAGAAAGAAAACAAAGCACCTCTTGGCATCTCACATAACTGACTGTGAGGTTGAATTATGGTAGAGGTGAGTCTGCAGCTGGGTGAGGATAGCTCTGAACAGAAGGGACTGGGAGAGTCCTAAAGGGAGGGCCGGGGAGGGGACGAGGGCAGCAAGGAGCTCTTACAACCCCCCGGGGGAAGGCGGTGCATCTAGTGCCAAGGACACAGGACTGGGGCCACACCCAGGCCCAGCATGTCCACACTCAGGTCCATGATGTCCACACCCAGGCCCAGCATGTCCACACCCAGGCCCAGCATGTCCACACCCAGGCCCAGCATGTCCACACCCAGGCCCAGAATGTCCACACTCAGGTCCGTGATGTCCACACCAGGCCCAGCATGTCCACACCCAGGCCCAGAATGTCCACACCCAGGTCCATGATGTCCACACCCAGGCCCAGCATGTCCACACCCAGGTCCATGATGTCCACACCCAGGCCCAGAATGTCCACTCTCAGGTCTGTGATGTCCACACCCAGGTCCAGCCTGTCCACACCCAGGTCCAGCCTGTCCACACCCAGGCCCAGAATGTCCACTCTCAGGTCCGTGATGTCCACACCCAGGCCCAGCATGTCCACACCCAAGCCCACCATGTGCACACCCAGGTCCAGCCTGTCCACACCCAGGTCCATGTTGTCCACTCCCAGGCCCTAGACAGCTCCTGCAGGAGGACAGTCTCAGTGGACACAGCGTGCTTGCTTCAGACTTGGCGCGGCTCCAGGCTCCACAGCTGAAGGAGCCCTTGGTTGTGCTCTGAGCGTATTAACCTGGCTGCTTTGCTTGGCGTCATCTGCAGTTAGACTTGTGGCCAGGGGAGTCCACAGTCCAAGAAGAGAGGCTGCCAAGGACGTGGCTCCAGGATGCAAGTCCGCCTGCAGACCAGGCTGAGTGGGCAGCTGTGCAGTGCACACCAGCCCGTCCCGTGTCACTGTGAAGTGGCCTCAGGAGCTCAGGGCCAGGCAGCTGGGTCCTGCCTCTATGTTCACATCTTTGGTTTCCACCTGGGGACGTCATGCCGAGTGACTTCAAATGCCCCTGCAGCCCTAGGGTTCCCCTCCTGGGGTGGGAGAACGATCCCAGTGTCCACTTGGGCCAACATGTTTCAAAACCAAGGAAGGGAGGGAGGGAGGCAAGTATAATAAAATGCCCCCAAGCTTCCTAGGGATGAGGAAGGATGGCATGGGCCCCGACAGGGGGTCTCTGTCCCTTGCTGCTGTGGGCTTGGGGAGAAGACTGCATCTTTAGAATGGGGGTGTGGGCACTTCCCTGTAGGGCTGAGAGGGGGCGAGGTATGAGGGTGGGTGACGGACCCCAGTCACTGGCACCTGGTGCACCGAGGGGTGGGACCGTCTTCTCCCCAGGCTCCACACAGACACTCAGCATCTCAAGGTCACGACAGCCCGGGGCTGGGGGCTGAGTGATTTCCTCAAGGGCCTCTGAGGGAGGACGTGCATGTCCAGGACACAGCGCTGCCGTGCCTGGTTGACTTGAAGGTAGGCAGGGGCCCTGGGGGCAGGAGAACCCGCCATGTCCTCACGTGGCTCTGAGCAGCTGACACTCGGGATGTTTTAGGAAAGATGCAGAAGAAATTAGTAAGGACAGCTACTTCTGCCAAGAAGAGTAGAAGTGGAAGGAACATTATCTTTTCTTGTATATCCTTTAGTATCATTTGTTTGTTTTCTATTTTTTATATATGTAACTTAAAATCTCTGAAATTAAGCCAATTAAAATATAAACAGGGAAATATAATTTTCTTTCGAGATGATTTTGAGGCTTAAGTAGTCAGATTGAGAGGTTCCCGTCACCTCAAGTCTTATCTGTCCTGGCCAATCAGCCAATATCGTGGTGGCAAGGGTAAGCTTGATTTCTGCAGCTTCGGGTGGCCAGGGTGTGCTGTTAGCCAGGATCTTCCCGACTTGGCTGGGGATGGTTTTCCCGTCCATCTACACCACTATCCATCGAGCCCTAGTGTGTGGATGCCTCCTCGTGCTCCTCCGTCTGCACCTCCATGGAGCTCTTGGTGGTGCTGATGCTGTTGGTCCAGCTTCTGAGAGATGAGGTCCTCGACCCCACCAAAGACGCCTCCCTCCCTCCCTGCCCCTTTCACAGGCAGTTCACATCATGGAAGGTCCCATGTTGGTGAGGGAACCAGGTAGAACTGGTTTGAGAAGTCCCAGTGTCTTCTCTCTAAAACTGTAGCATAGGGAACCTGGGGCTTCGGGAGAAAGACCCCACCTTGCAGGGTATTGAGAGATGATCGACACCGTTCGTTAAAACATCTCTGTGCTGGAAGCTTAGGTATATCCACCAACCCCGTCACCATCTTAAACGAAGACTTTCTGGAGGGGAGACAGAGCCCCCTCCAGAAGAAATCAGAAATCAAACTTCCATTGGCTTTTCCAGAGAAGTGAGGTAGCTGATTCTCTCCTCTGATAAATGGTAAATTTCACCTCCGGTGGCTATTGAACCAGAAGATAATCAGACTCAGAATAAGGGAGATGAGAATTATTCTCTACTCCAAGAGGAGAAGGACACCGAGGGCGAGCGTGGAGGCTGGCAGTTCTGATCAGAGTCATCTACCCAGCGAGGCGACGGCTTCCCTCCTGGGCGAGGCAGTGTGCAGAGAGAGCTTGGCAGTGTGTCACCGATGTGCTTTGTTCTTAGATGGAGCCGTCCCTGGAGTTGGCCTCAGGGGAACCTCAGAAATCCACTGTAGAGCGTGCAAGCCCACCTAAAATTGTATCAGAAGTAATAACTCATTGGAATAAACTTTTCCTCCCCCACCCTTCCTTGCACTGGGGATTAGGCCCGGGGTGCTGTACCATGAACTCCATCCCCAGCCCTTCTTATTTTTTATGTTGACCCAGGGTCTCACTAGGTTTCTGAGGCTGGCCTGGAACTTTGATCCTCCTACCTCAGCCTCCCGGGTGGGTGGCTGAGATCACAGCTGTGCCCCAGGCCTGGCTTCCCTTCTGTCTTCGTATGTGATCTGCACAGTAGCTCATGGAAGCCAACACCATTCATCCCAGCGTATGGAGGAAAACTCAGGCTTGCACACAGCCACCACCGAGTCAGGAATGATAATGAGCAAAAAGGCAGACTCTAGCCCAAGCTTACTGCTGCCCATCACACTATGTTGGAGGGGTGGTCTGGCCGAGTCCCAGTGGCCAGCCAGCCCTGTCCCCTGCTGTGGCCCCACCTGAGGACCTGGCCTGACCTCGACCCCCCATCGTTCAACAGGCATGCACGGTGCACCCCCAGGAACCCAGGGCAGAAGCCCCTGAGCTGTGGTGAGGACAGGGTCTGAGTGGGACAGTCCTCCCCTCGGAAGGCTGACCACCTGAGCAGAGTCACAAATACTGGAACAAACAGGCCGATGCTTGAAAGGCTAAGTGCTGACTGCTTTGAAAGGACCTAACCTAGTGGGGGCCAGAAAGAAGGAGGGTGAGGCAGGAGTTTCAAGAAAGGCTTATCTGAGGATCCAGCATCGAAATGGATGCCAAGGAAATCTAGAATTCCAGAAATGGGAAAAGCAAGTGTGGGGAGAGGAGTGTTCTAGACAGAAGCAAGTTCTCATGGGGATTCTTTAAGGATGGGGGATCTCGGGACCTTTGAGGACATGGAAGGGCCGTGGGGCGTTGCGGGCGTCGGGGCATAAGAAGTGTGGTCTGAGCTGATCCCGTGGCAGCTGGCAGGAATCAACACGCAGGCCAGGAGGGTCCTGGAAGGAGTTTCTTTATCCCGGGGACAATGGGGAGACATGGAGAATCTTCAGCAGAGAGCATTCACCCTGTGTGGTCCCTGCCTTGGATGACCCCATGGGCAGCCACATGGAGAAGGACACGGAGGGCGAGCATGGAGGCTGGCAGACCCGATCAGAGTCATCTACCCAGCGAGGTGACGACTTCCCTCCTGGGCGAGGCAGTGTGCAGAGAGAGCTTGGCAGTGTGTCACTGATGTGCTTTGTTCTTAGATGGAGTTGTCCCTGGAGTTGGCCAACGTGACCAGGGTCCAGCAGTTCATCCTGCT
>JAJEJO010001154.1:217113-234835 GCA_020662805.1 Glaucomys volans | reverse complement strand
CCACCTGCGCCTCGCACCTGGTGGTGGTGGGCATCTTCTACTCGGCCACCATCTTTATCTATGCCCGCCCCAGCCGCATAGAAGCCATGGACTTCAACAAGGTGCTGTCGGTCATCTACACAGTGGCCACGCCCCTGTGCAACCCGGTCATCTACTGCCTGCGCAACAAGGAGGTGCAGGCAGCTTTCCGCAGAAGCCTGCATTGGACCTGAGGTTGCCCAAATGGCCACGGCTGGGGAGCCTGGGAGCCAAGACCCTGCTTTTCACAGGATGGACCCACACCAGAGCCTCACCCTGCGGACACCTGCCTTCACACAGCTCTGCCGCCGTCACCACCGTCCCACTGGTCACCTCAGAAGACACTGATGGAATCGGAAGTCCTTCTCAATAGCTGCCTCAAGGCCCCGCCCTGAGAACCCCCCATCCTCTTTCCAGCTCTTTACAGTCACTGTCTGGGCTCTTGTGGAAATGGAACCAGACATCACATGTGCTTCTGGTGACATGGTCCCTGGAGTGACGTCTGAGGATCCTGTGTGTCTAGGGTGCTGAGTACTCATTCCTTCTAAGGACCAAGTGACACTCTGGAAAGTTCCATGATGCTCCATAGTCTGATTTTCATCAGCTACTGGCTGTTGTGAGCCGATGCTGTGCACACTGGCCCATGAGCTTTCTGGTGGACAAATCTCCGTCCTCTTGAGTTCCTGCCGGGGTGTGGATGTGCTGGGTCACGTGTTAACTCCAGTTAACTTTTTTAAAACATTTTTTTTAGTTGTCAATGGATCTTTTTTTTTTTAATTTTTTTACTTATTTATATGCGGTACTGAGGATCAAACCCAGGGCCTCACGCACGCCAGGCAGGCGCTCCACCTGTATCTCCAGCCCTCCAGTTAACTTTTGGGAAAATGCCAGACCCTTTTCCAAAGTGGACAACACCATGCTCCATGCTTTTATGATATTAAGACGCCCCTGTGAGGGCAGGTGGGGCGTCACAAACAGGAGGTTTAGGGCTGGAGCCATGAGCCATGCTCTCGGGTCCCAGTGGAAGGCCACTCACAACAAGCCACATCATCGCCTGCTGCTCGGCTTCACCCAGTGCCGAGGGGCCTTGGGAAGGCCCCTGTGCACTCCTCCATGCTGGCAGGGGCACCTGAGCCTTCTTGGCCACCTGCTAGCACCTCTTAACAGCTTTAAGTACCTTTCACCCAGGTCTGTACTTTTGCAAATATCTCAAAAAAAAAAAAAATCTAAGCATCGTCCATAAAAATAAATGTCCGAGGCTGTTTCGTGTCCCATTGTTCTAGGTATGGACGCCAGCAGGAGCGCAGATAATCACCAATAATAATGAACTATGAGAGAACTGTGGCAACTCCAGGTCGTGAAACACAAAGTCGCTAAAAAAAGAAAAAAGAATTAGTTGTATCTCTATGTATTGGTGTAAAGCCATAATGTATTTATAAATCAAAATGAGAATTTTAAGAATATAATTTCAAGTAATTGTTGAATTTTTGAATTAGAAACATGTAAATAAAAGCTATGTGTCTATATATATCTGCGTAGGGTTTTTTGAAGGTACAGAAATAATTCAGGGAGAAGGAGGATGTTTTTGTAGATTTCAGTCACTAAATCATCAACCCAAATTGGCATGATGTTTTCGAGGGCACTCTGGCAACATCTGAGAGTGTATGAACTGCGGCTCAGCATGTAACTGCAAGAATGTTCTGCAAGGAGAACTAGCAAAGGGTGAGTGCAATGACCATCTGCAAGAATCTCCGCAGCGCTGGGTGCCCTTCCCGGAGGACTGCTGGAAGTGCTGTGGTGTCGATAGAGAGCCCGTTAAACCAACCAGCGCGTCCACGCAGGGCGACGCAGAGCGGCTGCTGTGAGGGAGGCGCTGTGCTGTGGAAAGGTCAGGTTAAGACAGCCGGATCGCTGTGCTCATCTGAGACTGCGATGTGTGTGTGGCGTGTTATTACAATGGGGACATTTCGGAGGGGACTGTGGTGGTGTGGAGGACCTCGGCAGGCCTGCTCTGCTTGTCCCTTTGCTGGCCGTTGACAATCTCTGTGAGCACATGTTGCTTTTGGAAGACCTACCTTGTAGATCTGCAGCAGAGAGGAGGAGGAGGTCTTCTGCAGGGCCCTTTGGGCCTCCTTATTCCGTGGACGTAGCTGACAGGGTTGACGGGCAGCACCTTGTCGAGGTCCGTGGCCTGGAGACCAAAGCCCTTTCCTCACTGCCATTGTCACACCATGCACCTAAGCAAGGGCCACCTAGTCCTAAATCTGTTCAAGGGCCTGAGCTTCCTACTGTGGTCATTATGCCCCAGTGCCTTTGGAGGCGGGGAGACAGACAGACAGGGAAAGAAGCTGCCCGGGGTTGACACGCATCCCTGGCCCACACCACAGGGCCAGGACTTGGTCCCAGGCCGCACCCTTGCACGGGAGGCTGGGAGAGGCAGATGGGCACCTTCCAGGGAGGACAAGCTTCTGCAAATGAACACCAATCCCCCTTTGAGAATGGCACCATCCTCACTGGAGGCTCCTGGAGGTTGGAAAGGCCTAGGAGAATTGTGAGAGAGAGGGCGTGTCCAGGGGCCCTTCCTGGATGCCCTGGGTGGTGTGAAGCACCGTGATCCTTCCAGCTAGCGTGGGAAGTGAATCTGAAAGTTCAGAGGCACCTTGGCCCGTTCATTCTCCTGCCTTCAGTCTGTCTGCAGGTATATCCCACACACGGCCATGGACGGTCATGCAGCAGTGTCCACTGCAGCCTGTGTCCTGGCACTGCCATTAACAAGAGGCTTGATGAGGTCATTCCTGGGGACTAGACCTCAGGTCCTCTCTCCCTGAGACACTTCCTCCTCCACCACTTTTGGGTCATTAATCCCTAAGTTCATGGTCCAGAATTCCAGACTTAAAGTAGAGGGAAAGCTTTCTAGGGGGTCGGGGCTCCTGTCTTCAACTTCTAAATTCTCAAACCACAAACATTTCCAAGATCTGCTGTGAGCCAGACCCTTGGAAGGCAAGGTCACAGTCCCTGCTCTGGAAAAGTCTCAGGTTGGTGGTCAGAGGTAGAAGTGAGCAAGTCCATGCAACACAGGCCACAGGAGCCAGCTATCTGCCCGAGGGGAGGGCATCACAGCCGAGGCCTGATCTCTGCATCGTCTCTGAGAGGCATAGGGGACCTCACCCCATAGGGCCAGTGACAGCAGCTGCCCCCTTCCTGGGCCCCAGTGGGCACTGGGATCAGGTCAGGTGCTGGGGCATGCAGGCTCACTCTGCCCAACGAGTCCAGAGGAGTGTGACCGTCACTTCACAGGTGACCACCAGGGACATGCAACCTTAAAGGTGGATCGGGAACTCAAATCCAGGCTCTCACACTCCACATGACCAGGCCACTTCTGCAGCTTGATTTGGAGTCCAGACATGAAGTTGGCTGTGTGGGTCCCTGAGGGGGAGTGTGCCATTGCCACACCAGCACGAAGCTCTCTCAGAGCAGGAAGGGACCTCCCGGGTGTCAGGAGAGGAGAGCCAAGGGGAGGCTGCTCTGGGGAGGTGGAGCTGATCTGTGAGTTGGGTTTCACTGTGGGTATGGGAGAGGACACGGAGCAGAGGGTCATCATGGGGCAGGTGGGACAGGAGCAGAGCATGCTGGTGTGTGTGTGTGCATGTGAGCTCATGCACATGTGGGTGTGTGCTTGCATCTGCGTGTGCTCATGTGCACGTGTGTGGGTGTGCACTTGTGCACTTGTGCACATGCAGGCAGAGGTCGCACCCCCCGGGAAAGGGAAGGGTGTTAACATGCTTGGCAGAGGCAGGTGCTGCAGGGACATGGGCGAGGACCCAGGCCACACCACTGGAGGCTGCAGCATCATCTCCTGATGGCATTGGCATTCCTGAGACAGCAGCTACCCAGAGTCACGGGCGCATGTACTTAACAATGACTTATGTGATAGCAAAATGGGAAATAACAGCATCAAGTTTGATGGCTACCCTGGATCTGACAGTCCGAATTTGCATTCAGTGTCCCAAAACGGAGAAAATACCCACGGACCTCCAGCGTCGGGGGAGGAGAGAGGTGGCACTCACACAGTGCTGGGCTGAGCCTGGTGCAGGGGCTGCGTGCCTGACAGGCTGTGGGGAGACGCTCCGATCTCCTCTGAGCCAGTAGAACTCCATCTGCCTGCTTCCCTCGTGTCACGTGGGGCAGAGGTGATCCGGCAACACTGCCAAGAGGCTGTGCTCGAACACCCTCCCACAGTCCTCCCGGGTCTCAGGCTCCCTCTGCACAAGGGCTGTCGTCACTGGAATTCTGCAGGATGCTGCACACATCTGCCTCGGTTTCAGATCCCTCAGCACCTGGAGCAACCTGGGGCAGGAGTCCCATCTCAGCAGCTTCCAGATGCCAACATCCAACCCGGGTCCTGGCACCGTCAGGGGTTCTGAGCTGCAGGGGAACTGATTTGGAACCAGCAGCACCTTTGGGTCACCTTCCCAAGCCCCCCCCCCCACACAAAAAGTTTTCACGGGGATGTCTTGTCTAAGTCCACAGAGAGCAGTGGCCCTCCAAGGCCCAGCTCTGGGCTTTAGTGGTCCTTCTCTTGCAGTTTCTTATAAGAACAGATCTCGGCAGCTTGGAGATCACAGAAGCAGAATGACAGGGAGAGGCTGAGGGCTCAGGCAGCCTCTTCCACCACTTCCCACCGGGGAGAAATCCTGGAATCCGCTGGCTGATTTTCAGGTCACTGTGTCTTCTCCTCTGTCCGGAAGAGAAGCAGAATCTGGTCCCCAGAATTTCCTTCAGGAAGGAAAAGCAGAACCTGCCTTACCTTAGTTTAGAGGTAAGAAAGTAAGTTCGCTTGGTTTGGGGAAAAAAAAGAGAAGGCAGAGGTTTCCCATCCTATAGGCAGCCTGGGTGCCACGAGGCCTCACTGGGTAGACCCCACGCAGAGGAAAGAGGTCAGCAGTATGTCCGTGTTGGAGGTGGAGGCACAGGCACAAGGCTGGAGGTCAGGGCCCTTGTCTGAGATTGCAAGCCAGCTGGGGACACAGCGGGGCCTGAACCGGTTCTGACTGATCGAAACACTATTCCTGATTGGATGACAGTATATTTCAAATTGAGATTCACAAAATGAATTTATTGGGTCAAGACTAGCACTTAAAATGACCTAGAAAAATAACACCAAGAAAAAATAAACAGAATTTAAAAGTGACACAGACTGGAGCGTGAGAGGGAATGTGGAAGGGGCTCGGGGGAGGTGGGCTCGCCTGTGTGGAGTTCGTGCCGTGTCACTGGATCTCCTCCGCAGTGCCAGTTGTGCTCCCTGTCCTGAGCCGTGGTGGAGGGCCTCGGGGCTGCTGTGCAGTGGACCCCCCCTGCACCCCCAGGTCCAGCTGCCACCACGTGCCATGCTCTGGCTCCCAAGGCACATACTGTCCCCACAGGTGGTGGGCAGCTCAGGCCTGGAGAGTGTGAGGCCCTTTCAGCACAGCCCTGAAAGCTGTGGTCAGGGTGCTCTGGGCAGCAGAGACCAAGTCCTCAGGCGACTGGCAGGAGATCCTTCAGGACCAAGGACAGCACCATCACCTAACACCTGGGGGCGTCCAGCGGGTCAGAGTCCAGGGCAGGACCAAGCTGTCCACCAGGGCCAGATCCAAACTCTGCGCTGTGGGCAGGACCATCCACCTGGGCGGGCAGAGCCGTCCACCCAGCAGTACAGACGTGGGCCTGATGGCTCCCAGCACCAGCTTCCGGCCGCACCTCGCTCATTGCAGAACTGTGCCTTGGTATTTCTGTCTGAAGGACCCGTGGCCAGCTGACTTCTGTGTGGATGGAAGCTCCTTCCGCACCTAGGGAACGCTCTGCCTGGGGTAGGCGTCCAAGACGGCCTCTGGTGATGTCAGAGGGGACCCCTTCACCCATGGGCAGAGGCTGCAATGTACTGACCAACTCCACTGGGCACCCGGGCCCTGCAGGCCTATTTTATTTTTTGATAGTAACATGGGCTGCTATAACATCACTCTGTGCCCAGAGGCAGAATTTCGGTGGTCGCGTGTTGAGTCTCACCAGGCAATGCCTCACTTACTCTGAACATGGCCATGCCCTTCAGGCTCCTGGAAGCCATGTGTGAAGTGCTCACTGCTGACTCGGTTGTCAGGTGGGTGCGTTCCTGCCATTCTCTGGATGTGAAGGCACTTTGGCTTTAATTTCCATCCCCCTGGTTCTTAAGGAGGTGAGCATATGTTCATGTTTTTAATCATTATCCAGGCTCTTCCCCATTTTCCTACTGGAAATCTATCTTACACATCGACTGGTAAGTGTCCTCAGACATTCCACACAGGAGCCCCTCGTCACATGTATCACAAACATGTGTTCCAGTTGTGACTTTTCACTGTTGTGGTGATCAGAATTTCTCTGGATGATGAGAATTGTTCAATTTTAAGGTAGGCAGTTTTAAATGACTTTCTTTCATTGCTATTGTTTCTATGTATCTGAGGTCATAAAGACACATGCCGTTTCCTAAGCTTTTAGGGGTTTTCACTTCACATTTATATTTTCAGTTCACCTGGGACTGACTTTGGTCATGTGGCCCGACAAGGTGTCCAGCAGGGGTTATCCGAGCGCAGCCTACGAGACGCCCATCGGCCTGCTCAGCTGCAGCGCCGGGCATGACAGAGCCAGGCGGTGTGCAGGTGTGCTCAGTCCGTCACTCTGTTCCCTGTGAAGCTTGATTGTCACTGGGAGCATTTAACAGAAAGAACTGAATGTCAGGAGAGGCTTAGGATGCGCTGGGTGGAGGTGCAGCCTGGGCGCAGCAGAGCACGGGGAAGCGGTGAGGAGAGAGCCCCTCTCCCACGCCTCCCGCCTCCCTCCTCCAGCCCCCTGGGTATTTCCCAGAAGGTGCTGGGCTTCTTGGTGATGGGGCTGTGCTTTCCTGATGCACCTGGAAAGCTCACTAGTCAGGAATAAGCTCCACTGGCAGCTCCAGCCCCCTAAGTGTCCTCTCCTCCCCCTCTGAAGTAGGCCCTCTAGAGCTGGCCAAGCACGCCCACTGCTGTGCCTCTGCCTGACCCGTGTCACCTGGGATCCTCTCTGCATATTTCTCCCCCTCCCCCCCTCCCTCTCTCTCCCCCCCCCCCTCCCCCCCCCTCTCTCCCTCCCTCCCTCCCTCCCTCTCTCTCTCTCTCTCTCTCTCTCAATATCTAGAATATAAATCCCTAAAGATCGCAGACACTGGTTTTGCTCACCGTCTCAGGCACCTGGTGCCGAGCGCATACTAAGCGACTATTCGGTATTGAACACATGTGAAAAGGTCACAAATGTGCCCGAATATTCTGCTCTGCACGTCTCGAGCTGGATCCCTGTGTTAGTACACAGACAAGGAGTGCTTCTACACCTCTGTCCCTGTGAATCCGGTCCTCCCTGCTGAGTCAAACTGACAGGGCAGTCAAAAGAAATCCGTGTCTGGGCTCAGAAAGCGCAGAACAAGGCCCGGGAACGAAGCTCGGCTCCTGCAGTTTCCCTCCTTCCTTCCTGGACGGAGCTGCCTTTACAAATACTCAGGGAGGAAATTGTTCATGGGTCTTTTTAGAAAACCATTACTTCTTGTGCCTTTTTCTAATAAGCAGTGGCAAATTTGCTTCAGAAACTAACCCAGTTAAGAGGGGTATGTGCTCAGAAAATAATTGTGAGTCCTGTGTTATCCAAGGTAGTGCACACACTCTCTGAGGTCCTGGGAAATTCGGGAGAGAAGAAATCCAGCCAGAACAGACCACTTAGGGTCATCAGAAGCAATGAAATGGGGTTCCCCCACGGGCAACGCTCCTCCTCTACAACTGCGGGCAGGGCCCTGGGATTGCTGCTGGGTGGGGGGGATTCACCCCCACTTTGCAGACAGAGGGACTGAGGCTCCTCCAGGTTGAGGGTCTTGCCCCAGAGTGCAGACTCAGCAAGCCCAGGCGTAAGGTCTCCATTTCCAGTCCCCTGAATTTGCAACGGCTCCTTCCCACCCTGGTCAACCCACAGCAAGTCCCCGGGGTCTCCAGGGGGTCTTCCCTTACACTCTGCACAGGCAGGGTTCATACAAACCTGTTTCTCTCTCACTTAGATGGAGGGGTCTCTGGAAGTGGCCAACAGGTCCAGCAGCCATGATTTTATTCTGCTGGGTTTCTCTGCCAACCAAGGCGTCAGGGACGTCCTGTTTGCCGTCTTCCTGACCCTCTACCTGCTGACCATCCTGGAGAACGCCATCATCGTCTGCCTCATCTGCAGCCACAGCGAGCTCCGCAAGCCCATGTACTTCTTCCTGGGCAACCTCAGCTGCCTGGAGATGTGCTACGTGTCGGTCACCATGCCCAGCCTGCTGGCAGGGCTGAGCTCCAGTCCCTGCCGTGTGTCCTTCACAGCCTGCATAGCTCAGCTGTTTCTGTTCATCTCCCTCATAGACACCAAGTGCACCCTTCTGGCCTCCATGGCCTATGACCGCTACGTGGCCATCTGCCGCCCTCTGCACTACCCGCTGCTCATGCGGCCCCAGGTCTGCTGGGGCTTAGCCCTGTCCTCCTGGCTTGGGGGGCTGGTGGTCTCTGCGGTAAAGACCTCGTGCATCGCCAGCCTGTCCTACTGTGGCTCCAATGTGCTCAACCACTTCTTCTGTGACGTGTCCCCTCTGCTCAACCTGTCCTGCACCCACGTGGCCCTCACGGAGCTGGTGGACTTCATCTCTGCCGTGGGCATCTTCTGTGGGTCGCTCCTGGTTGCGCTGGCCTCCTACGTGGCCATCGGTAGGGCGGTACTGCGCATGCCCTCTGGTGCGGCTGGCCGCAAGGCACTGTCCACCTGCGCCTCGCACCTGGTTGTAATGGGCATCTTCTACGCGGCCGTCCTGTTCATGTATTCCCGGCCTGGCCGCGTCGAGTCCTCAGACCTCAACAAGGTGCTGTCGGTGGTCTACACTGTGGTCACGCCCGCCTGCAGCCCCGTAGTCTACTGCCTGCGCAACCGGGCGGTGTGGGCCGTGTTGCGCCGGGTTCTGCGCCCATCACGGGAACTGCCGCCCGCTGCCCGGTGGAAGCGCCAGGTCAGGAGCGCAAGTGGAGGGTTCAAGGCAGGTGGCCACCCGGAGGAAGAAAGGAAAGCCGGAGGAAGGGGCCGTGAGCGGGAACACTGTGGATGAGACGGTGGCGGAAAACACGGCCTCTGTCCCGGGAAGCGCCGAGCCGCAGGCCCCGGCACTCGCCTCCTGTGGGCCAGCGCGCGGGTCTCCCGCGGTATCGGAGTAATGACTGGAGTGACCGCCGCAGAGCAGATCGGTAATACCTTCCCGCACACTGCGAAGTCACGCAGCGTCAGAGACTAAATCAGACCGTGGTCACCGCCAGGGGAGGCGACGGGGGCGTCCTGGAGTCAAAAGCAAGAGATGCCATCCGTGAGCACGAGAGGGACGGCGACGCCCTGACAAGGACAGCGATCCCCAGGGCTGCGCGTGGATGTGCGTGCGCGGGAGCCAGCGCGGCCCGGGGCAGGGGGGCGTTTCAGGGAGGGACCCGGGGATCCGTTTTCTATTCGTGTTGGATATTTAGAATTGCTTGCATTACCTTCATAACTGAATGAATAAACCATAAGAGGAAAGAGAAGCAGGAGCACTTTGAGCTTTAGGTAGCAGTTGTGCTGGGCCGCCTCACCACGACTCGGCACGTTTGGGGGGGTTGCCTGCCCCGGAGGCACATTCTAGAAGGTAATTTGTTAACATCTACAAAAGCTGTGGGACTCTGAGTGCCTTGGAACTCAACCGCACATTGGGAATTCCTCCGGATGCAAAGAATAAGATAGAGGCAGAGGATGGCAGCTGGGGGTGGGGGCAAGCCGGGCCACGCTGACCACCGGGACCTCGTGCTCACTCTCATCCCCACAGCAGGACACGAAGAGCCTGAGGAGGTCTTAGGCTCCTGGTGTGTCCAGCCCTCTGCCTCTAGGCACCGTGTAGGGTGCGACCTCCTGGACCTGGGGAGGGCAGGGTCCTGGCTCTGGCCACTGATGTCGCTTCCAGGCCAAAGCACTGAGCTACTATCTTCCCTCCTGATGGAGAGGGTCAGAGTGAATCAGTGACTGTGTTATACTCCCCAAAAGAAATAAAATTCTCAAATACCAACAGGAGGGACAGATGGCCTCTCCCTAACCCTCCCCTCCCTAATACAGGAAGGAGGGACTGCTCACCCTAATTTCCCCCCTCCCTATAAATACTGGCAACGAAGGAGCTGGCACGGGATTCCACCACACACCGCTTTTAGGTGCGTGGGAGGTCCTCGCTGGGCAGCTGTAATAGAGGCTTCTTTTGGCTTTAGGTGAACGGCTTGGATGATCTTGTTTTCATCGGGTACAACACCTGCCTCTCCCACGTAGGCTACAGTGGTGGCTGGCAGAACCCTCGCCCCTGGCCACCTGCAGTGGTCAGAGCGTGCTGAGTCGGCACTTTGACTAAACTAAGCAGCTGAGATCAGGATCATCGTTCTCAGCATCAGCCGGCCTTCCCCACAAACACAAGGGCACCCTGAGGTGGACACGGGTCCCAGAGAGACTCTGCGGGGGCACTGGCCACCACAAAAGGCTGGACATGCCCATCTGTACCCACAGGGAAGAGGCAGAGTAGCTGAGGACTCTGCCCCCCCACCCCAGCCTTAGCTGGGCAGGGGCTCCTCCCACCTCTGCTTCAGACTCCTCTCTTGGGGACAGCAGGCTGCCAGGTGTGCACTGGGGCAGGGATGGTGCAGGGCCAGCTGTTCAGGAGTATGTGGAACCAGCTGGCCCAACTCCTGGGCTCCCCTGGCCAGTGTGAGGAGCCCTGTGGGGGTGTTGCCTCAGGAAGCCGTCAGTCAGTCATGCTGGGGCACCTACACCATGACCCCAGGGATGAAGAGGAGCCTGAAGTTCAGAGAGGGGCAGGAGGAGCTCCAGGTCACGTGGGTGGTGACTCTGCAGCCATGGCCACTCCAGTGCCCATCTGACCTCATGCTCCTCCTGCTCCTGGTGCCCAAAGTGGGGACAGGCCTGAGGCATTGCGGCTCCTGGCGAGGAAGGGCACCAGGCCTTGCTCCCCACGTCCCTCCTGGAGACAGTGGCCGCACATCCAGCTTTTCATGGAGTCTGTGGTGGCGTGGCAGTGAGGACAGGTTGGTCCCTGAGGGGCAGGGCAGGGGGCCGGGTGCAGTGGCCTCAGGACCCTGGCTCCTCCTCCGGCACCTGGGCCCCAGTGTGGGGAGGAGCCCTGGTGCCAGCCGTGCGTGAGCCCTCCCTGCTTCAGTCCAGGACAGTGAAATCCCGTCCTCGCCCTGCTGCTGAAGGCGCCCACTGTGGGTCAGAGCCAGGAGCGGCTTGCCCAGCTCAGCTGGCCCACAGCGAAGGGAGGAGTGGAGCTCAGCCAAGCCCTGCCCAGGCCCAGCCGCCCTCCCCGCACCGCCGCTGGCTGCCAGAGTGCTGAGTGGGGGCAGTGGCCACGGCTGCCTCGCGAGATGCTGGTCAGGGCTGAGCCCCTGGGAGCCCACAGCACCACCCAGGGTCCTGTGTTGAAGGTGGCCACTGGAGACTGGGAAATAAGCGACTTGCCCAAGACCCAGCAATGCCACAAGCACTAGTGCAAACTGGTTCTCATGGAAGAAAACACCTCCTAAAAATCCAGAGTTCAGAACCAATTAAAAATTCCTTTAAAAAACATAATCAAATGACCCAGGAGTGATTATCTTCCAGCTGCGGTGTTCATGACAACCTACTCATTTGGAAATTCAACTGCATCTTATTGTTGTTTAAAATTATCAATAAAGAAACCATTTTACCCCAAGGGCCAATTCTCTTTTAAAGTCTCAATTATTCAATAAGAATAACAGTGATATTAGTTGGCTATGTTGAATATAAACAAAAGAAAAAATCTAGGCCAGATCCAAGCAGAATATTGCTGTCTTTAAATCACCTACAAGGTATGTGCATGTGTATGCGTGTACGTGTCTTATAAAAGTGGCTTTGCTGTTAACTATATACTCTTATTGTCTCAACACACAAAAGTATTTTCCATGAAATTAGTATCCTGATAAATTTCTGTTAATCAGATAAAAATGAACAATGATGGATGTTTATAGCAGCTCGAATCACGATAGTAAGCTATGGAACCAACCTAGGTGCCCTCCACAGATGAATGGATAAAGAAAATGGTATATACGCACAATGGAATATTACTCAGCCATAAAGAAGGAAATTATGGCATTTTCTGCTAAAGATGGAACTGGAGACTATCATGCTAAGTAAACAAGCTGATTCCCAAACCAGAAAGCCAAATGTTCTCTCTGATATGCAGATACTGACTCACCAGAGGGAGAGGTGGAGAAGAACAGATGTTTGTTGGATTAGACAAAGGGGAATGGAGGGTGGGGCGGGGAGGGGAATGGGCTAGACAGTAGAAAGAACTGGCCATAACTTCTGATGTTCATATATGAATATATGACCAAGGAAACTCCACATCATGTACAACCACAAGAATGGGATCTTAATTAGAATAAGCTATACTCCACGTATGTCTAATACGTCAAAGTACACACTACTATCACGTAGATCTAAAAGAACAGATAAAAAATAAAAATAAGCGGTGTGGTGGCGCATGCCTGTAATCCCAGTGGCTCGGGAGGCTGAGGTAGGAGGATCGCCAGTTCAAAGCCAGCCTCAGCAGGGCAAGGTGCTAAGCAACTCAGTGAGACCCTGTCTCTAAATAAAATACAAAATAGGGCTGGGGATGTGGCTCAGTGGCTGAGTGTCCCTGAGTTCAATCTCTGGATCAAATAAATAAATAAATAAATAAATAAATAAATAAATAAAAATAAAAAATAAAAATAAAAAACAAACACAATTAACAATGATGGACTTTATAAATGTGAGTTATTCATTGATCATTATTTTAAATACTTCCTCCGAACCCTAAAAAATGTAAGATTTAACAATGATCAACTGTGTGGCTGTATTTTTAACTGGATCCATGCTGAGGGCCGGTGTGCTTCCTGTGGCTCTGTCCTGGAGACCCAGGCAGGACAAGATGCTGGGGGAGGTCTCAGCTCACATCAGCGTCATAAGGTGCAGCTGGGCTGGGCTGCGTCCCACCCAGAGCCTGGGCAGGTCTCTCTGCCACCTGGCGGGAGGTCCCACCCACTGGTCTGACACTGCAGGGGGAGCGGTCTCGGACAAGCGGACGCTGTCCAGGCTCAGGCTGTGGCTGGAGCTCCATCGTCCCCAGGCCTTGTCAGCTGCCTCCTCCCCTCTGTGCCTCCCTCAGGACTCCCCTCCTCTGGCCCAGCTCTGCCTTCATTCTCCTCCCCTCCACCCCACTCGGCGCTCAGCTCCTCCACCAGTCTTTTTCTGGGTTGCTCTTCCTGGCTGAGGCTTTCAGACGCAATGAGGTGCTCCTGCAAAGTCCATTCAAATACCTGCAGGTGCACTCCAGGGTCACCTCAGCACCTCAAGTCCAGCACCAGGGTGCTGAGAGCCAGTTCCACCTCAAAGCTTGCCCGTGAAGGTGAGGGGGTGATGAGGCCCAGCTCTGGCTCCCCAGGGAATCGCCTACACATCCTCCCAGCTCTGTGCCTGGAGCAGGCTACAGGGCGCCTCAAAATTTCAGTTGTTTTGCAAAATGAGTGCCTCGGGCAGTCTGCCTCGGCGTGTCACTGATTTCCCTGCTGAGGGAGGGAAAGGTCCTGGTGGTTAGAAGCTGGAGCTCAGAAGCCATCCTGGATGGGATTGGAACCACTTGTCTTCAATGACACCCAGAATTTTTCTCATGAGGAAATGAACTCTTGGCCAGAAGAATTCTTTTGTAGTCTTTGATTTCACTCCATTGATAAGCTCCACAAAAGCTTATCAAGTGAGAGTCTCACACAGAGGATGCAGAGCACGGGGGCAGGGCCAGGGGCAGGGGCAGCGGCAGGGCCAGGGCCAGGGCCAGGGGCAGGGGCAGCGGAGCCTGAGCAGCAGCCCCAGGCGGCTTGATGCTCTGAAGCCTGGTCTCGGGACGTTCCTGACCCAGTCTGGCCCACCTCACCTACTCTTTTTAATAGCTTTATTTTACTTATTTATTTTTTCCCGTGGCGTGGAGGATCAAACCTCCACAAGCCTCACACGGGCTAGGCAGGAGCCACAGCCCAGCCCTCACCTCCTGATTTATTTTTTTGGATCATTTCTTTTTTAAAAGTTTTATTTGTCCTTTTTAGTCCTACATGACAGCTGAACACATTCTGACATATCCAACATGCATGGAGTGTCGCTTCCCTTCTGCCGCACCCGCCCTCAAGGGAAGAGTAGGTGCCCTGAGAGAAGCTGTTGTGGGCTGGACTCTCAGGGATGGAGGAGAACCTCAGCTGAGAGGGACTGAAGTCGGGCGGAGAGGAGCTCTCCCCTCCCCGAGTGTGGCCTCAGGAGGCCACGCCACGCACAGCTGTAGGCACACAGTGTGTGCCCAGCACAGCTGGATTCACAGTGGACACTCCCGAGTGCTGAGTCAGCGAATGTCTGCAGCAGCACCTGGTGTCCTCACCTGCTGGAGGGAAGAGGAGGGCCCTCCCTTCCTGCTGATGCTGCACCTGGAGGAGACTCTGCCCAGGTGACTCAGTTGGACTGTGCCAGGTGGACTCAAGAGGAGCAGATGCCGGGGGACAGGAGAGTAGCCCCTCAGTCCATCTTGGAAGGAGCCGATCCTGGTCCTGAGGCGGCACACACCCCGCCCCGCAGCTCCTCCTGCTCTGGCCCCTGTGAGGTGGACTGACTCCCACGCAGCAGGGAGGAGGCGGGAGGCAAGCTTAAGCCCGGGCTCCGGACCTCAGAGGCGCGCCCTGTCTCTGTGGACGCGCAGAAGGGGCGGAGGGCGAGGTTCTGCAGAGCTGGGGAGGGGGTGCAGGGGAAAGGCAGCTTCCAAGCCACACGCAGGTCAGGTGGCCACGCCTTGGTAACCTCTTCCCAGATCCCAGGCCCTGTGCTTGGAGCCTGGGGCGTAAAGATGGGCAGGAACATCTCCAGCCTTTAGCTGGCCAGTGCTGGCGTGGTCAGCGTGTCAGTGTGGAAACATGTTCAGGACTTGCTTGGAGAAGCACGCGTGGAGCCGAGGACCACAGGGAGGACCTTCCGGCACCCGTCATGGGCTCGGAAGTGCTTCCCAGTGAAAGCAGAGATGTAAAGACACATTTGTACTCACCGCAGCTCAGAGTCAAAGACGGAAGCAGCCCAGGGGCCGCGGAGGGATGCTCGGTGGAACCGCATTTATCCTTAGAAAGAAGGAAATTTGGCACAGTCCCAAGGTGAAGGGACCCTGGAGACAAGGAGCACTTGGTCTGGTCTCCTGAAACCCACTTGTGACCATCCCACCATCAACAGGTGGGATCCCACCAGGTGAGAGCGCAAGCCCCGTGAAGGCGGACCACACTGCATGCAAAGGGGCCGCTCGCAGCTCTCAGACGACCCTGGGAGTGCCTCGCACCAGGCCCTCGCCCGCCCTTCCCGCCTCTGCAGCTCCTCCTGGCCGTGTGAGAGGAGTGTGACTCACAGCAGTAGGCTGCAGACAGCATCCTCGGATCGCACTGCCCGGGTCTCTGGGGGTTGACAGAAGAGAGCTGACGGTGCTGTAGAAATCCGAGAGACAGAACTGTGGTACATACACACCATGGAATATTACTCAGCCATAAAGAAGAATAAAATTATGGCATTTGCAGGTAAATGGATGATGTTGGAAGCTGTCATGCTAAGTGAGATTAGCCAATCCCCAAAATCCAAAGGCCAAATGATAAGTGAATGATGATGCATAATTCAGGGTGGAAGGGAGACAAGAATGGAGGAAGGATAGATAACATAGAGGGAAGGGAGGGGTGGCGTTGGGGTGGGAGGGTAAGAATAATAACAGAATGAGACAGACATCATTGCCCTGTGTACATGTATGAATGCACAGATGGTGTGATTCTACTTTGTGTACAACCAGAGAAACAATAGCTGTACTCCATTTGTGTTCAATGAATCAAAATTAAATGAATAAAAAAGAAAAAGAAAAAGAAAGAAAGGAAAACCGAGGGAACCCTGACCCTGTGCCAGCTTTTCCCAAGGAGCCCCTCAAGCACGATGGGTATCGTTTGCACATTTTCCATACTTTCAACATTAGGCTAAATGAAAAGAGATAACAATGCCCCAGAATCACCCAGAAACCCGGAGTCACGGGACAACTTCCCTCAGGGATATTCTCACTCCAGTGCCTCAGATTGTCTTTATTAAAATCATTTAGTCTTAAAAAGGAAACGTGGGACAATGTGGATGGACGGAAGGAGGGCCTTACGCTGCGTGAGATGAGCTGGACAGGAGGACGAGGGGCTTACGGGCAGGACGCAGGGAGGCTGGGCAGCCGGAACAGAGCTGGGGCGCGGTGGGTAGGACAGGAGCGGGCGGGGACCAAGGACGCAAGCTGCGGACACCAGGCGCACGAGCCCGAGACCCCTGGGCAGCGGTGCCTGGCCTACAGCACACACCGCAGGGCTGAGCTCCGACTAGGGTGGGTCCCACGTACGCGCACACAGCCGACCGCGGAGGTGGGCTCGCACACACGGCATCGCGGCGCCGAGAGAACCAACGCAGCGCTGTTGGCGATTAAAGTTAAAAACTAGCAAGGCTCACAGAGACTTCCTACGCGGTTCTACCTGATGCCTTTGACTCACAGGATCGCTTTCTCTTCTGGTGTGTTGAACTTAACGTGTGTAACCTGGTCATACTTCATGTCAAAACGCACAGCTCTCTTCTGTTTTTAATAGCTCATGGTTTCTCCTGTAATCAGTGTAATATAGTTAAATCCAAACTTTTTCTTTTTTCTTTCTCTTTCTTTCTTTTTTTCTTTCTTTTTCTTTCTCTTTCTTTTCTTTTTCTTTGTACCAGGGATTGGACCCAGGGGCACGTGACCACACACGTGTGCCACATCTCCAGCTGTTTTATATATTTTATTTAGAAACAGGGTCTGGCTGAGTTGCTTAGGGCCTCACTAAACTGCGGAGGCTGGCTTTGAACTTGCGATCCTCCTGCCTCAACCTCCCCAAGCCACTGGGATGACAGGCGTGTGCCACCGTGCCTGGCCAATCCAAACATTTTTGATGGACACTGGGGCTTCTGACTTTGCATCCCACACAGCGAGGCAATGAAGATCCTGACCCTGCTACCGTCTGCTCTTGAGGGAACACTCAGGCCCGCTTGGTAAACAGGCTCCGTCTCCTGGGAGTGGAAGCGGTGGGCTGTCAACTTGCACTTGGCCCTGAGCACAGCACCCTTCCCCGCTGGCCGCTGGCCTTGCTCTGCCCACTCCTTCCTCAGGGCCTGGGCTCCGGGCCCTCGGGGGTCAGGCTGACGCTGCCCATTGTGAACTCAGCGCCTGGAAGGCATTTTCTCTGGTTCCCAAGGTTACTGAGGGCGTGGGGCCCAGGAGGAGCTCAGGCAGCAGGGAGGGGGCGCCCGCGTGGGCGAGGTCACGGGCCGCGGAGGGTCCTGCGCAGCGCCGCGTGCACCTCCTTGTTGCGCAGGCAGTAGATGACCGGGTTGCACAGGGGCGTGGCCACCGTGTAGATGACCGACAGCACCTTGTTGAGGTCCATGGACCTGATGCGGCTGGGGCGGCAGTAGATGAAGAGGGCGGCCGAGTAGAAGATGCCCACCACCACCAGGTGCGAGGCGCAGGTGG
>JAJEJO010001154.1:201888-216713 GCA_020662805.1 Glaucomys volans | reverse complement strand
AGCAGGATGAACTGCTGGACCCTGGTCACGTTGGCCAACTCCAGGGATGGCTCCATCTGTGGGGAGACAGAAGAATTGCTGAAGTTCTGATGCATGCATAAGCTCAGTACTCCAAAGTTAGAGGGATGTTCTCATTGCCTGGAGAAACTAGTGACAGTCCCAACCCAACCTCTGCAGGGACCTGCCCGCCACGAGAATCACAAGGGGACTGGGGTTTTTGAGGCACACTCTGACCTCAGTCACTGTTCTTACTAACCCTGTTGCCTGTGGAAAGAGTTTCACCCAATGAAGCATGAGAACATTTCCCTTTCTTGAGGGTGTTTAATTAAGCAAAGCAGTGAATGTCAAGTGTCTATAGCAAATAAACTCAAATCGTTCTCATTCTGAGCTTTGCAGTACATGTGCTCTTTCCAAATTAAAGTTTCTTTTGAAGCTCCACACAGGAATTTAGTAGTATCTATAAATCTGGAGTAGGGCAAGACTGTTAGCTCTGTTTTTCCAAAAACTCTTATTTTCCAGATTTATATTATACTGGAGTCAGCAACAGTAATATCCAAGGGGGATAAGAGGTCGTTTTCTCTCTGTGTCAATGCAGGATTCCGCCTCCAGATCTGAGCCTGAGACCCTGGGATGAGCAGGAGCCCCTTGGTTCAATCTTCCGACTCTGTCTGCCTCCCTCCCGCTCCCTCTCTCCCTCCTCCACTCCCCTGCTCTTTGAAGGACCACTGAACTATGCTGAAATGCTGTCCATATTCCCACTTCACAAGGGAGGTGACGGATGCTGAGAAAGTCAAAGTGATTCGCACAACGTCCTAGGCGTGTGAGGCAAAGGGGATGAATTCAGGCTGCTCCTGAGCCTGCGTCCGGCCGCCCTCCCAGCATCACAGCAGCAATGCTCCAAGCACGGGTGGGTCACCATCGCCATGGAGGTGACGAGGAGCACTGTGCTGGGTTCCCTCCCCAGCCAGGTATGGCGCACTTGCTTCCCACTGTTAGTTCCCTGAATTCCTACAAAATCGCTGTGAAGGGGCTGGTGTCACTCCTGCTTTGGAGACGGGGAACTGAGCTTGGGGAAATGAGCAGCTTCCCTGGGAGCCAAGCAGGAGCCAGCAGACCTGGGTGCAGACTGGGCTTCCCCCACGTCCTGTGCCTTTCCTTCCTTTAGTTCTGGAAGAGTCTCCATCTCAGGTGTTTAAATACTGACTGAACAAGCTAATGAGAATGTGAAATTGTTGCCCATTTTTCACGCCTGTTCTGCATGTCCTGCTGGTGCTAGAGGGTCTGAGGAAGCTCCTCCTGCTCTACCAGCAGGGACCTTGAGGAACGCCATGCATGTAAGATCCCTTGCCACCGCCTTCTTAGAGTCACAGGGATTCAGGGTTTCCCCGGAAGCCAGATTTGGAGATGTGGGGAAGTGTTAGATCTCACGCTTTTGGAGAAAGCGTAAGCATCATGTGCTCATTGAATCCTTGGGACATACAAGTTCTGTATCATGACTTCATCTACACACGTTTGAGAGCTAAGGCTCAGAGAGCTGAATCCAGAGGCCCACATCTTCCCGGTGACAATTGGAACTTGCACTGTGATTACCATTTCCTGGTTGGAAATTCAATCATTCTTTGCACAGGATTCGAGTCAGGCAGGTGCAAAGTGCAACCATGCCTCACCCCGCCGGATGGCTTTGGGTGGCTCCCTGGTCTTTCTAAACAGGTTTGCCAATCAGTGCTGCTGGCATATTATCACTTTCCCTCAGGGGGAAAGTGACAGGCTGTAGCCACGTAGCTGGTAGCTACAGTTCAAACTTGGATAAAACTTCAGGCCAGTGCCGGTCCTGGAGGGTGGACCCGTCCTTGGTCCCAGACCAGGAGTCATCCCCAGTCCTGACTGGTGAGGCTGTTCTTTAAGCTGAGTAAACATGAGCTTCTCGAGAGTGGCTTTGGTGCTCAGGGCTCAAGTCTCTGCTCTCAGGTAGCGATGCTTCACTCTCCATCCTACCTGGATCCAGCCTGGTCTTCTACCTCCTGTGATCTGAGGAGCCTCCTGACCTCCTCCTCAGCCTTCCCCACCTGAGAGGCTTTGCTCCCAGTCCTACCTGGACCTGCCCCTGGTCTTCTTCTATTGCCCTCATCCCCTCCATACTCACCTCTGTCATGAATCCTTTTTGGGGTTACCCAATGGGACCAGGGAGTTGAATGTGCTGAAATTCTCCCAGGCTGTCTGTAGGACTACCCAAAACTGCACCCCAAAGTTCAGCACCTTGAGCCCAAAACTAAAAAAGAATCAGAGGCCATTTCATCCTGAAATAGCTCGGAGCCCCACCCGGTAGGAAGGAGTGGAGTGGTGACCAAGAGCTGGCCTCTGCTCCCAAAGGCATGTGGGTCATGGCATCCTCTGGATAGTGCCTTGGGCAGGGTCAAGCTCTTCGTTCTTCAGCTCAGGACATTCAGAAATCAGGGTCCAGTCCCTCCTAGGATCACAGCCTCTCTCAGACAAAGGAGAGAGAACGCACTGGAGGCTGAAGCCTGAGCTCAGACGTCACCCAGAGACCTGTGGTCCTCAACGGGATCCAGAACTTCCCTCACCAGCAAGCAGACTCGCGCTGGTGGAGGTCTAGGTGGAGTTGGTTCCACGCTGCTCCGCGGCTCACTGAGCAGGGAGGTGACAGCGTGGCAGGACCCAGGTGCTCGGTGGCAAGGAAGCCGGGGGCTTGGGCTCAGGGGCGAGAGAACTCCAAGTGGAGTGGGTCTTAAAAAGCCTCCCCTGCCTGTTCTGAGGGGAGAGCGGCTGCTGCCTGCCACACGCCTCACAGGGGAGCACCAGGGCCAAAGCCCCAGGGCACGGGCACCCTGCCTCCTAATCGCATGGCCTTTGCAAGCCTCCTCCATGAGCGGTGGTCATCATGTGAACCAGAGGTGCGATTTGTCACCAGGTGCTCTGAGGCTTAAACTAATATCTCCAAGTAGAGTCCCTGTCTGCAGTGCCCGAGGCGTCCTTGTCTTCACCCCCAAAGGATATCACCTGGTCTCCACACCGGCTGGAGGGAAGACCAGGTGCCCTCCCTTTCTGCTGATGCTGCACCTGGAGGAGACTCTGTGCCCAGGTGGACTCAGCTGGACTGTGCCAGGTGGAGCAGATGCCGAGGGACAGGAGAGTAGCCCTGTCCCTTGGGCAGGGTCAAGCTCTTCGTTCTTCAAGAGCTTGAAGATCGGCTCCTTCCGATCTTCAGTCCATCTTGGAAGGAGCCGATCCTGGTCCTGAGGCGGCACACACCCTGCCCTGCGGCTCCTCCTGCTCTGGCTCCTGTGAGTTGGGACTGACTACCACGCAGCAGGGAGGAGGCGGGAGGCAAGCTTAAGCCTGAGCTTCGGACCTCAGAGGCCCGCCCTGTCTCTGTGGACGCGCAGAAGGGGCGGAGGGAAAGCTCTTTACTGATGCTCCGTGGAGACTTACGCAGGAGGGCTGCAGAGGACAGCTGCCTGCAAACCACCCTCAGCTGGCGTCAGCATGCACTGACCGGTCTGCCCCAGTGCTCGGCCCTGTGCTCGGAGCCTGGGGCGTCAAGTGATCAGGACACAGTCCAGCCTTCAGGCATCCGCCCTGGGTGCAGGAAAGCTGCCGACGTGGAAGCACAGGGTACAACTTGTTCTGAGGAACCCTGATGGCACTGGGGGCCCCAAGGGAGAGCCCTCTAGACCTACATCTAGCATTATTAAAAGCTACCCAAGCGTAGTTCAAACCATTCAAGCAGTTTTAGAGGCCCCTCAGCAGTGCGAGGGAGTGGTGGTGCCCCCAGCCCACCAGCACTTGGGTCTGTGCGTGTCTATTGCAGCCATTGGGATGGCTGTGCAGGGTTATCTCACCACGTGGGGATCCGCACGGAGTGTTCCGCAGGTTCTTATGGACCAAGCAGTCCCAGGGGGCTTTGTGGAGACTCGATCAAGTGCGCCTCCTCTGAGCTGCATTTATACAAGTTAGTTAATTTTGCCTGGGAAACCAGCTTCATCCTCACAGCTGGCTCTAGGTGTGGAGTTCTCCAGCACTGAGGCCCTTGCTGCTGATGTGCAGTGGTCAGCTCCACTCACTTCCGGAATTTTCCATCTTGTACCACTGAAACTGTCCCCACTCAGCACTCGTCCCTTTCCCTGCAGCTCCCAGGTGCTGGCCACAGCCGTCATGCTTTCTCTGCCATGAGCTAGGTGCTGTCATGCCTCATGGGAGTGACCGTGTGGTCCACTAGTGCAGGCCAGCCGCCCTCAGCTTGGCATCTTCCCGTCTCTCCCCTGTGTGGCGCGTGTCAGAATGGTCTTCCCTTGTAGGACTGGGCAGTGTTCCCCTGTGTGTGCCACGTTCTGTTTGTCCATTTGGGCACTGATGGACACTTGGATTGCTTCCTGCTCTGGCCATTGTACTGCTATGAACGCAGGCGTGCAAAAATCTGTTTCTGCTCTCAATGGGTGTTTTCAGAGTCTCTAGTCTTTTGTAACTTTTTAAACTTGCTTTCTTTTGTTACTTTTTAGGCTTGTTTTTCTTTTGTTACTTTTTAAGCTTGTTTTCTTTTGTTACTTTTTAGGCTTGCTTTTCTTATTTTTTAGACTTGCTTTTCTTATTTTTTTCTTTAAATACTGTCTGCAGTTTATTTCATATTTTTTTTAGAAAAAGAATTTTTATTGGCTCTTTTTAGTTATATATAACCTTAGGCTTTATTTTGACATAATTATAAAAGCACGGAATATAATTTGCTCCAATTCGGTCCCAGTGTTTCCCCCTTCCCTCCCTTCTTCCTCTCTTCCCCTGTTCCCTTCTACTCCACTAATCTTTCTGCTTTTTTTTTTCTTTTTAAAGTTTGCTCTCTCTTCTTATGTTTTGGTTTGCTCTGCAAAGTGATATGGGTTAGAAATTCTTCAATTAGTTTCTGCGTTTAAATCCTGAGCAAATGATTCAAAGCATGGATGACAAGGGTGGGACCAGATTCCTCGGATAAGTGGGAGGAGCTACAACAATTGAGAGGGAGCTCTGGGCTACACCCTGGGGTGCTGAGAGGCACAGGTAGTGAGGGTGCACACAGCCCTGTTGAGAAATGACCAGAGAGAGGCACGTGTGGCTGGTGTGCTGAGTGTACCTGTGTCCTCACATGTTCACACACATGGTGACTGCACACACGTGTAGCCACATGAACGGATCTGGTTGCAGACACACAGACACACACCATCTCTGCCCCCACAGGCCCAGGCCCAGGAAGCACCCACAGGTGGCTTCTGTGTCCAGCCCTTAGGGAAGGAAGTCCTGACACACACTGCACTGTGTCCAGGACCATGGTGCACAGCTCAGAAAGAAGGGGGGTTGGAATGGACTATGGTGAACAGTCATATGCCAACAAATTGGACAGCCAAAAGGAAATTAAACTCCTGGGAACATACAACCTAGCAAGATTGACTCAGGAAGAAATAGGAAGAAGGAATCCCACCAAGAAGTGGGAGCTGTGATCTAAACTGTCCTCAGAAGAGAGGCTCAGGACCTGACCATCTCCAGACCAGAGCCCATTGCACATTGGAAGGAGAACTGACACCAGCCCTCACATGCCTCCAGAAGGTGACAGTAGAGGGGCCTTCCAAACCCACACAGGCTGCAAGGGAGCCTGCAGCCCAGCACCCTGCTCAGCGCAGACACCAATCCCCAGGGAAGTGTCACAAGCCAGCCTCACCAGTATGCCAGGAAAAGCATCGTCGGTGGGCACAGCCTACCCCGGGGCTGCAAGTGTGCTTAACATGTGCAAATCAGTCCGTGTGATACTCCAAAGTATAAGGACAAAAACCACATGGTCATCAATAGATGCAGAAAAAGCATTTGACAAAGTTCAACATCCTTTCTGAACAAAGACTCTCAGAAAATGTGCATAGTAGGGACTCTTCCCAATCGCCATGCTTCAGAAGAGCCAGAGCTCACAAGAAGGCAGCCGCAAGCCTTTCCTGTGAAACCTGGAACTGTGAGGACGCCCACCAGCTGCTCTCCTGGAAGTGCCGGAAGTGCCACCAGACCAGGCAAGGGAAAAAAGGGCACTGAATTGGAAAGGAAGAAACATCGATGGAAGGAGTCAGAGAAGGCACAGGGAGAGGGAAAGACCAGGGTTCATGAGCTAGAAGAAGTAATATTGCTGAAATGTCTGTCCTTCTCAAAGTGATACACAGATTCAATGAAATTCCTGTCAAAATTCTAGTGACAGATTTCACAGGAATAGATAAAATTCTAAAAATTCCTTTGGAGTCACAAAAGACTACCAAGAGCCAAAGTCATCTTGAGAAGGGAGACCAGGGCTGGGGGTCACACTTCCTGGTTTCGGATTGCACTACAAGGCTCTGTGTGGGAAGCCGTCCATCACTAGCAGCATCAGCCCCGGCTGAGCCATGGCACATGGAGGTCTGGCTCCCAGGAACTGGCAGTCGAGAGAGGCTGTTCCAGATCGGCTGGGGAGTGCGACTCCTGTGCAGAGTGAAAATGCTGGTCCTGCTGGGATGACCCCCTAGAGCAGATGGCTTCCCCAACTGCACCCCAGCCTGCTCCTCACAGAAGCAGCTCCTCCAGGTCCCCTTCACCTCTACCACTATAAACAGAGGGAAGGTGGGCTCCCCGTCTTGGTTAGAGCCAGATCTTAGCATGGCTCAATCTGTCACGCCCCTCTGATTTAAAAAAGATAATTGTCTCCTGTGTTTATTTTGTTAAATAAGTTTCTTAGTGATTAATCCACAGCTGGCACATTCCTCCACAGAAGCCCTTGCCGTCACCCACGCTGGACGTGGAAGAAACCCTATAGCTCTGGCCAGCAAAACTGTACGACATTTGTCTTTAAGGGGACCTAACAGCCCGAACATCCTGGGCAGGGACCTTCAGCGACTTTTGACCACACTGAGAAGGACGGTGTCTTCAGCCCTACTCCCCAGGCCAACAGGAGAGCATCCTGGGCACCTGTCACCTGGTGGGGTGGGCACAGACACTCCCGACACTCAGACCACCACAACCAGACACTGACTGGAGGCCTCCAGCCAGGAGGAGACCCTGCCTGTTGAGATGGTGGGGATGGCCCTGGGGACCTCATGCCGAGTGACGCAGCCCACACTGGCATCTGTTATAGGCTCAGTAGAGGAAGAGGGTCCAGTGGGCCTGCCAGGGACCACGTGTGGATGCTGAGACTCGCCCAAGGATGCAAAGAGGGATGGCCGGGTGCCACTCTGGACCTAGCGCACAGCATACCCACAATCTGAGGAGGAGGCACCAGGACTTCCCACCACAGAAGGCAGGCTGTGTGCAGAGAGGTGGGGAACGGGTGACTGGTAATTCCCTACACTGTGCACGTCTATCCGAGCACTGCATGCACACCTTGAATACATCCCGTGCTTATTTGTTAACTACACCTCAACAAAAGTGACAAATCTAACAAAGCAAAGCAAAAGTTTTCATACCAATTTACTTGATATTTTATTTAGCTTGTATATCTTGGTTATATTTCCATGTCATACAATCCATTAATTTTTACAGAACAATGTTTATCTCATAACTAATGTAATATATTTAATCCACCCAAGACTGGACATTGGGGCTTCTGACTTTGCATCCCACACAGCGAGGCAATGAAGACCTTGTCTGCGCTACCGTCTGCTCCTGGGGGGACACGCAGACCCGCTTGGTAAACAGGCTCCGTCTCCTGGGAGTGGAAGCGGTGGGCCCGTCAACTTGCACTTGGCCCTGAGCACAGCACCCTTCCCCGCTGGGCTGGCCGCTGGCCTTGTTCTGCCCACTCCTTCCTCAGGGCCTGGGCTCGGGGCCCTCGGGGGATCAGGCTGACGCTGCCCATTGTGAACTCAGCGCCTGGCAGGCATTTTCTCTGGTTCCCAAGGTTACTGAGGGCGTGGGGCCCAAGAGGAGCTCAGGCAGCAGGGAGGGGGCGCCCGCGTGGGCGAGGTCACTGGCCGCGGAGGGTCCTGCGCAGCGCCGCGTGCACCTCCTTGTTGCGCAGGCAGTAGATGACCGGGTTGCACAGGGGCGTGGCCACCGTGTAGATGACCGACAGCACCTTGTTGAGGTCCATGGACTTGATGCGGCTGGGGCGGCAGTAGATGAAGAGGGCGGCCGAGTAGAAGATGCCCACCACCACCAGGTGCGAGGCGCAGGTGGAGAAGGCCTTGCGCCGGGCGGCGGCGGAGGGCATGCGCAGCACCGCCATGCCGATGGCCGCGTAGGAGGCCAGCGCCACCAGAAGGGTTCCGCAGAAGATGACGATGGCGGAGATGAAGTCCACCAGCTCCGTGAGGGCCACGTGGGTGCAGGACAGGTTGAGCAGAGGGGACACGTCACAGAAGAACTGGTTGAGCACGTTGGGGCCACAGTAGGACAGGCTGGCGATGCACGTGGTCTTGGCCACTGAGACCACCAGTCCCCCCAGCCAGGAGGACAGGGCTAAGCCCCAGCAGACCTGAGGCCGCATGAGCAGCGGGTAGTGCAGAGGGCGGCAGATGGCCACGTAGCGGTCATAGGCCATGGAGGCCAGGAGGGTGCACTCCGTGCAGATGAGGACTATGAAGAAGAAGAGCTGGGTCATGCAGGCCACAAAGGAGATGTGGTAGGGTCCCGTCCACAGCCCCAGGAGCAGGGTGGGCATGGTGACGGACACGTAGCACATCTCCAGGCAGCTGAGGTTGCCCAGGAAGAAGTACATGGGCTTGCGGAGCTCGCTGTGGCTGCAGATGAGGGAGACGATGATGGCGTTCTCCAGGAGGGTCAGCAGGTAGAGGGTCAGGAAGACAGCAAACAGGACGTCCCTGACACCCAGCCTGGTGGACAGGCCCAGCAGGATGAACTGCTGGACCCTGGTCACGTTGGCCAACTCCAGGGACGGCTCCATCTCTGTGGACTCTAAACTGCTATCTGTCCTGCAGAGGCACAATGGGGAGAACGTAATGACAAGGTGTCCACAGTGGCTGGAGACTCTGGTGGCCTGACCATCCATCTTCTGTTGGAAACTGTTGAGAGAGAGATGCTGTAGGCTCATCAGACAAAATCTGAACTTGGGTACTCAAGGTGATTTTCTTATTAAATATGACTTGCAGAAAGAATCTGCCATCAGAAACTGGGGAGAATAACACTTGCTTTCCATGAAATTAAGTGAAGGAATAGTTTAAAATTTACTGTAAGAATTTAGAATTATTTTATTTAGTTTTTTCCAAAAAATAAAAACAAAACAAAACAAAATCCCCAAATACCCAAAACCTGTCCTTTCTATGTTACACATTATTTTCTTCTTACACTTCACCCACCAGTTTAGGAGTATTCTCTAAAGTATAGAGTTGACAAGAATGCCTATTATCATGCACACTGCCCTGCTGCCGCACACAGCCCCCTGGGGAAGCTGGGGCCCACAGCTGATGTGCACTGGGGCCGACTCTGACCATGAAGACTCCTAGGATTCATTGAGTTGGGAACTTGTCATTACCACTTAATTTCATTCTTTGGTTCTGTTTGTGGAACAAGCTGAAGTCAGCCTCCCAGCCCTGTGGTCTGGGGCAGGTGAGCTTACCTGGACCTGAATTCAATGCTGTGCTAATTCCATTGCATCATGTTATCAGTCTCAGCATAGAAACCAGACAATCTCCCCAGCAAGTCACCACCAGGAGGTCTGAGGTGGGAGGAAGTTGCCCACTGGTGCCCGGGAGCCTGCTTCCTCCTCTCCACGGCTCTTACATACGTGGACTTTCAGCTCTCAGTGTGTTCCTTCTCTGTTTGAAACTCCCCAGTTCCTTTGGCCCTTTCCCATGGACAAATCATGCTGCACTGCATGCTGACCACGTTTCCCCACAGCTCAGTGGCCCCTCAGGGGAGAACTACCCCTGGCCTACCCTGGCGGTTCTCTGGGCCAAGTCCAGCTAAGGACATCAGAGGCTCTACCTCCAGCCTTGGGCCCAGACCCGGAGGTGATTGACTCCTTGACAGCCCTGGCTCGACCCTCCCCTGCGGGGTGGGCTGGGCCCCAGGCCCCTCCCCACTTCCTCTGAGGCAGTAGGCACTTACTTTATCTGCGCCTACCTATTAGGATGCATTTATACTGCAAGTGTTCAAGTAAAGGTCGCCCTTCCCCCTGACTCCCAGCTGACGTTCAGCTCCTCACTCTTTTCACTAATAATATTATCTTGAAATGAGTTCTGTGCCATTGTGGAGCTGACCCCCAGGATGCTGTGGAGATCAAGGAGCAGATCTAAGCACCTTCCAATCCCAGATCCCAGCACTGCGCCCGGCCGGAAAACTGCATTTTCATAAAAATAAATGAACCAGTGGGAGGATTGAACCCGAAGAGCATCCGAGCTTCATACACGTTACCTGAACAGCCGAGGGTTTGGGGCCATTTAGCAAACGCGGGCACCTGTGGGCCCTTCTCCAGCGCCCACCCCGCCCTCCGCGTGCCTAGCCCGTGCTAGGAATGCCCTGCCGCATCTCACTTAGGCGTCCAAAAACCCTTGTGACCAGAGCCTACGGAGCCTCCCACAGCCAGAGCCATGCTGGGCACAAACGGGACCGCGGGAATTTCAACGGGTTTCAGATTCCACAGGAGGAAACAGTTTGTTAGACAAAAGCGCAACTCGACCGCGGTTCCAGGAGTTGCGGATGGTGGAGGGGTTGCGGGCCACCTGAGTTCAGTCCTCGAGGGAAGGCAAAGCATGGTGGAGACATGGAAGATGCCAAGAGTCCAGGGATGCAGGGGGCGGAGGGAAGGCTCTGTGGGCAGGAGAAGAGCAGGTGCAAAGGCCCTAGTGAGGTGCAGGTGGTTTCCGGGGCGGCTCACACACGGCCGGAGCGGGGGCATTCGCAGCCTGGGCACCGCGCACAGCGCGCCCTTGGCCACGGCACGCGCCAGGGATCTTGTGTGATGCTTCACCAGCTCTCAAGGACCTTGTAAGAATGCTATCGCTTTCCTTATTTCACAGGGAGAGTGACTGAAGGTCAGGAAGTGAAGCCACGTGTCCTAAGTCCTGGCTGACAAAGAAATGCGGACAGATAGATAAGGCAGATAATTTCCTGGGGCGTAAAGCTGTCCCCCCATGGTTAATAGCGTTCCAGGGCTGAAAGGTAGCCACGTGGCGGTCACGATGGTAAGAGCCATGCAGCCGGCTCTCTCTGTGCCAATTGCTTCCCAAGATGACCCGCTGACCTCCGTGGAGCTGCTGCGGCCGGTCCTGCGCTGCAGGTGAGCGCCAGGTTCAGAAGCCAGCAGCCGCCCAGGGCCCCAGGAGAGTCCGGAACCGCCTCTCCTCCCCCATCTCCCGCCCGCCGCTTGTGCCTTGGTTCTTTAGCCCTAATAGAGTTTCCAGGTCACGTATTTAAATATTGACTGGAGCACCTTAGTCAGAAAAAAAACATGTGTCCTAAGAAGATGCATCCTGTGCACAGAATGCGAGGGAGGAAAGGGCTTTGGAGGCAGCGCCTCCCGAGTTTGGTCTGTGGGACCCTGAGGAGCGCCCGCGTGCAAGGTCTGTGCCCTGCTTTCTAGTTAGGGACATCAGGGTTTCCCAAGGGGCCAGGTTTGGACGCTGGGCACTGTTTGAGGAGCCCGAGTAACTTCCACATTGGCACAAGCGTGTGTCACCTACCACAGAGGGGAGGCGGAGGCTCAGGGCAGGAGCCTGCCAGCCGGCGTGCACACAGCCCTGAGGGAGAACTGCACACCATGAACCTTTCCTGGGCGTGGGCCCAGTCACCAATCCTCGCCCAGCGTCCACATTCCAGCTGTGCTTCAACCCAGAGGCCAACTCTGGGCCTCTCCCTGGGACTTCTGAACCCTTTCCAAACCATCACAATGGGGAGTCACTCACCACTCGTCCTTGGGGGGTTACTGGGGAAAATTTAAAACACAGCCACGTTGTCGGTGGCTATGAAAGTCCAGGCCCATCTCGTGGTGGCGCCTGCCTCTCACCTGAGCAACTGGGAAGCTGAGTCGACCTCAGCAATTAAGTAGGACCCTAAGTGTCTTAGCAAGACCCTGTTTCAAAATAAAAAATAAAAAGGGCTGGGGATGTGGCTCAGGGGTTAAGCACTCCTGGGTTCAATCCCCAGGAAAAGAAATAAAATAAAAAATTCTTCCTCATGAAATAAATAAATAAATAAAGAGAAGTTCAGGCCTGAGTTGGTCCCGGGCGTGGGCCTGTCCCTCTCCACCTGGGATCCACCAGCCCAGCACCTTCCTGGCTGGCGGAGCTGTCCTTGGTGCTGAGCGGGGCTTCCTGGAGCTGTCCTCTGGCTCCGGCAGTGCAGCTCACTGCAATTAGGCCAGGAGCCTGATCCGCTGGCTCTCACCAAGACTCCAGCGTGGTTTTTGGTTTTAAAAGTGTGCAACCACCAGCCCCGGCTCAGCATGGGCTGCTGGGCTCCTCCCTCGGGCTGAGGTCCACGCCTCCCTGCAGTTCTTCCTCCCCAGCCAGGCTTCCCAGTGTGAGTGCTCTCCTTCTGGGTTCTACTCTGAACCCCCTTCTCCTTCCCACCTCTGCTTTCTGTGAATCACCATCTGTTAGCCCTGCTGGCTGGTGACTTCACTTGGATGAGAGTCCCCTGGAAGGGCTGTTGTAAAGCTCTTGAGCGCACACAATGGTCTCATCAGCACTCTGAAGCCCCGGACTAGAATATTCAGGGACCATTCCACCTAAAACCTGCTGTCCCGTAGCTACCTGCCCATAGCTGAGTCAGGTTAGAAAGAGCTGGAAAGCTTCACTGCTCCCCTGAGGCTAGGAGCCAGGGCCTTCCAGCCTGTGCCTTCTGCAGGCTACACAGCTTCCTGTTATTCCACAGCAGGGACCATGCAGAGTTCAAGCTCTGCCTTGAACCAGAGGAGATGGGGCAGCTTAGCGAGGACCTTGGGACTTGGATTCAATGGCTGTACAGAACTGAGTTTGGATCCTCTTATCCTAAACAACATCCAGGACTTCTCTCATGAGGAAGTGGGCTCTTGGTGGGGAGAAGCCTCAGGAATGTTTGATTTTGCTCTGTCCCCCAGACACTTATCGGGCAGAGGCTTTGTGCAGGGAAAGCAGAGCAGCAGGGGCAGGGGACACTGGGTAGGAAAGGACCCGGGTTTTGGCTTCTGGGGTTGAGAGCTGTGAAGCAGCACCCTGAGCCACCTCGCTCACCTGCTGCAGCCTCCTGTGCCCGTCCTCCATGGAGTAGACACTCCCCTCGCAGAGTTCATCGGTTCTCTGCAATAGCCAGAACCACACCACCAACACTTTGGGGCAGTAGGAAGTGGTAGTCAAGCTGGGTATGGTGCCATACACCTGTAATCCCAGCAGCTCCCGTGGCTGAGGCCAGAGGATCACAAGTTCAAAGCCAGCCTCAGCAACTTAGTGAGGCCCTAAGCAGCAGAGTAAGACCTTGTCTCTAAATAAAATACAAAAAAGGGCTGGGGATGTGGCCCAGTGGTTAGGCACCATGAGTTCAATCCCTGGTACCAAAAAAAAAACAAAAAAAAAAAAAAAAAAAGAAGTGGTAGTTAAAGCCAAAGTCTTGACATTAGCCATGAGCAATAGAATTTCTTCAACCACTAATTAACTATTTATATGATATTCAGGAAGTCACTTGACCAACCTATGCTGTGTGTGTGTATGTGTATGTGTGTGTGCGTGTGTGTGTGGGGGGGAACCACCACTCTTGAGGATTCAGCAGTCAATGCAATGTCTCTCAAGTGTTGGAGTCTGCACCTGATCTCCCTGGGTGTTCTATGAAAGACTTCTTTCTGCTGTTCCTTGTCTGCACCCCAAAGAAGAGCACCTGGTCTCCGCACCTGATGAAGGGAAGAATGGTGCCCAGCTTTCCTGTTGATGCTGCACCTGGAGGAGACTTGTGTCCAGGTGGACTCCTCCTGCCCAGAGGAGGGGAGAGTAGCCCTTCAGTCCATCTTGCAAGGAGCCGATCCTGGTCCTGAGGAGGCACACACCACCCCGCCCCGCAGCTCCTCCTGCTCTGGCCCCTGTGAGGTGGACTGACTACCACGCAGCAGGGAGGAGGCGGGAGGCAAGCTTAAGCCCGAGCTCTGGACCTCAGAGACCTGTGCTGCCTCTGTGGACTCGCAGAAGGGGCGGAGGGGGAGGTTCTGCAGAGCTGGGGAGGAGGTGCAGAGGTGGGGTGTGCGGATGAGTGAGAAGCAGTCCTGAGTGACAGGACACACCGCCATGGAGACAGACAGACAGAAGCTGTTGCAGCCCTACACACTTCAGGGCTGAGGAGCAGGGGAGAAGAGTGGCCGGTGGACCGGAGCCTGGGAATGCTGTTTGGAAGCCCACGTGGGCCCCTGCAGTCAGCAGCAGTACTCAGGTAGCCAAAGCTGGACGCCACCCAGGAGTGCAATATCGTACTGCCTTGGAAGGCGAGGGAACCCACGCCTGCCAATACAGGACGGGCCCTGAAGACCTGAGCTCACAGGAGAGCCAGCCACAGGGAGACGTGCTGAGCGACACCACTGCACATTTCAAATGCTATTAAATCAAAAGGAAACCAGCAGTGCTTCAGAGTGGGTATCGCCGTCTTTGTTGCCCGCAAAGACGCGATCCCCTGAATGTGTATGCAGCTCTTTATCTTGCGCACCCGTTCGTTTCTTTCCCGTTCCTTTCCCGTTTCCTCCCTCTCCCGTTTCATCCCGTTTCCTCCCGTTTCCTCCCGTTCCTCCCGTTTCCTCCCGTTTCCTCCCGTTTCCTCCCGTTTCCTCCCGTTTCCTCCCTCTTCTTCTTCCCGCCCTCAGCGTCTGCGTTAGTCGTAGTGTGTCTCTGTCTGTCTCTCTCTCTTATACCCTCAGTTGACCA
>JAJEJO010001154.1:138290-176387 GCA_020662805.1 Glaucomys volans | reverse complement strand
GCCCTGTGTACATGCATGAACACACAGATGGTGTGACTCTACTTTGTGTACAACCAGTGAAACAATAGCTGTACTCCATTTGTGTTCAATGAATCAATAAGTAAATAAAAAAAAGAAAAAAAGAAAATGACCACTGTTGCTGAAGATGTGGATAAAAGGAAACTCATTTGCACTATTGGTGGGAAAAAATGTGCATCATTTTTCAGGGGCAGAGTGATCATTTTAATTACTGTTTTGCAGGATTATTACTGTTATTATTTTCTTGCCATTTACATACCTGAAGTTCTTGGAAGTGCAGAGTCCAGTGGTTTTCAGTAATTTTACAGAGTTGTGTGGCCAGCAACATAATCTAATTTTTAAGAGTATAATGGAGTGGTTTGGGGTAGAGTCATGAAGTTGTGCAACAACCATTATCTAATTCTAGAACATTCTCATCACCCAACATGAATTTCTGCATCCGTTAGCATCGTTCTCTGAGCATATGCCCTCCCCTAGAGCTGCTTCGGTAGATCTGTCTCCCGTGGACTTCTGAGACCCTCAGAGTTGACAGCGTGTAGTCTCACCTGGCCTCTCCACTGCCCACGTGCTCAGCTGTGCTCCGGGCCGTAGAACCCATCCGTACACAGTCCTCTTGCTGCCAAGCAATGCTCTTGTGCACACGGATCGCTCTTGGTTCACAGTTGATGAGCATGCAATTTGTTTTCCTGTTATGCTTCTGGAACTGAGTGGCTGTCACACTGCAGCTGATTGACAAGCCTTGCAATGATCTCCTTGGTGTCCGCCCCTCCTGGACTCTGAGTCCGTGGAAGGATCGCCCATGCCCAGTGAAGGCTCCACCATGCTGTCAGCTCTAGTTTGCTCATTTTCACAATGGCCTTGTGTTCTATTGTGTGGGCACGCACACACCACATGCATGCCACGCACACACCATGTGCACACACCAGGCACGCGGGCAGTTCCGTGTCTAGGCTTTGGAACTGGTTCCTTCAGAGCCCTGGCTCCGGTCACTGTGAGGTGTATTACATTACGTCCAGGCTCGTGGGCACACATTCCACAGGTCAGGCCTTGGGGGACCCAGCTTCGCACCAGAAGAAACTGGAGTCTTCATAATATCGACAAAAATTATGTTTTTATGCACAGCCTGTTGTTTTGAAGTGTGCATGTGTTGTGAAGGCAGAATGAGCTCTCATGTGCTCACCTGGCACGCGGTCTTGGTAGTGAGAACACCTAAAATCTGCTTCTCGGCTGTTTCTGAGAACAGCGCATCGTCATTCACGACGGCCCATGCTGCGCGGCACATCTCGGAGCTGGTTCCTCCTGTCTAGCTGGATCCGGCCGTCCTCACACCGCATCCCCATCTGGCCTCTCATAAGGGCCACACTCTGCTTCTGTGAGTTTGACTGACCCAGTGCAGGCACGATCCAGGGTGCTGGTCCCTCTGACCTGGCTGTGTCCCTGAGCATAGCTTCCCCTGGGCTGTGACGACAGGGTTTCCCTCTTTTGTCTCAGGCCCTCCTTTGGAATTCCTCCTAGTTCACTGGCAGCAAACCCTCAATATTTCTTTTTTAAACTGAAAACAGCTTCATTTGGTGGCATTCCTGACTGCCCGTTTCTGGGTCTGTCTCGGTGGGCTCATTGTCTTGGCCCTGTGGGGACCACGGGCTGTGCTTCGAGTTTCCTTCTGCAGGGGAAAAGTGATCTGAATGCCCCTCCTTTGCAGGCAACCTTCTTCTCCGTTGTCTCTGTGATTATCTCAGATACTCTTCCTGATTCTTGTTAAAGCCATCTGTCACCATTTATCGTTTCCTCATTCCTTCCAGATGCAGCGGTGCATGTCTGTGACTCAAGAGGCCTGAGGCAGGAGGATCAAAGTTCAAGGCCAGCCTCAGCAAATCAGTGAGACCCTGTCCCAACATAAAAAATAAAAGACTGGGGCATAGCTCAGTGGTAGAGCGCCTCTGGGCCAAATAAATAAATGAATAAAGTTTCTCTTTCTTGCAGATTCCCAAGTTCACCAATCATTCCTTCTAACATGACCAGCACAGCTGTATAATCTGTAGCCACAAACCCCAGTGTCAGGAGTCTCCCTGGGTCTTCGTCTGCTACGCAGTTTCTTCTGGTTCTTGCTCCTGTCGTCTCAGTAGCTTTGCTCACAGGTCCCCTCCCCTGAGGGGAAGCGTTTGTGAGTGCTCCCCCTCGGCCCCAGCTGGATGTGCTTTGCTCTGCCAATGCTCTGGCAGGCAGCACTGTGATGGCCCCAGATGACCCACAACTCTGCGGTGCCCTGGGAACGACATCCTGTTGGGATGCTGTCACATGACCACAGTGATTATGCAGGTGTGATGAAGATCTGTAGTCATCCCACTTTAGGTTAATCAAGGAAGATCAGTCTGAGTGGGCCTGAACTTAGCAGAGGAAGTCTTCTAAAGAGATGGATTCTTTTGGTGGCTGCAAGGAAGAGAATCGGGTGGACCCATGTAAGCTGCTTATGGAGAGAAGGGCCCTCTAAGACGCAAGGGCCTCAGACCTACAAACCCAAGGACCTGACTTCTTCATGCTCCAGAATACACATGGAAGAGGATTCAGGTAGAGTTTGCCCTCGCCCTGAGACGGTGACCCTGGGAGTCATGGTTCCTCTTGAGGAGATTCTCCTGAAACATCCTACTTTGTTCCCAAAGTGCCAGAGGTGGTATTGTGGGTTGATTTCACCATCACGATTCTGAGGAAAAGAGCAACACTGCATACACCTCAAGCTTTCACTGAGAAGTTCAACGCCATGCAAAAGCAATCGACAGAGATGAAGGTCAGGGCCACGGTCACCTTTGGGGAAGGCATGGTGACTGGAGGGGCCTCTGGGCTGGCCCTGCTGTGATTCTCAACCTCCAGTGCCAAGTGTGCTCTGTGGAAACTCATTCGGACGAGCAGTTGCCACCTGGGGACCCATCCTGCAACGTGTTTGCTGTGAAATCTCTAAACAAACCAAGTGGAAGAGAGCCTCACAATTCAGCGCTTGCTAGTGTGGACCTGGCTGAGCCCTTTGGGGAATGACTGCATACTGGACTCAAGCAGAGGGAAGCCTGGTGGACAGAGTGAGCCATGGACATCCATCACCTCTCCACTTTCGGGGTGCATTTCAAGCAGTGGTAGAATATCAAAAATGACAGAGAACGAAAGTAATACTTTTGAGAACAAGAAGTGCATTTCTTTCTTCGTCTTTCCCTTTGCAGTGCTGGGGAAGGAACCAGGCCTCATGTGAGCTGGCGAATGCTCCACCGGAGCAAGGCCCCAGCCCAGAGCAGGCTTCTCATGACAGAACTGCCGTCCACACCGCAGACTGCCTGGGGTGCCTGCCGGCTGCTGTGTGAGCTGATGGGACACTGCTGAGATCTGTCTGCAGAGTGCAGTGATGACTGTCTTTTGCTATTAATAGGATGTGCAAAATAACAATTTTGTGTAAAAAAATTATCAATTTTATAGTTATTCTCCTTTTTGCATTTTAAGAAAAAATTTCTATTTAAAAAAATTTACAAACCATAACTGAAGAGGCTTATGTTTGAACCACCTTTCTTGTTCGCTCTCGGCTGACAAATAAGGTTCCAATAGAAAACATCTTTAAAAGTTCATGTACAGCAGTTTCACAGAAGAAGAAATACATATGCCAAACATTGAAAAAGATGGTCAGAATTCAGAGCCATGGAAATGCAAATTAGAACAAAATGGGTTGAGTTTGGGGCATCAGATGGGCACAAATTTTAAAAACTATCCACAATTGGTCAGGAAGCAAAAAAATTGATTCTTTTATACAGAGAGTACATATCAACAAGAATCAATTATGTTGGATTTGCATTACCTACCAGAATTAAAATGGGCCTTTCCTTCAAGTTAGGAATTTCATTTTCATAGAAACTCTTCTGTTCCTACTTGGAACAGGGTACATTTTGCCTTATAAATAGATAAACATGAAGATCAGTCACTCCTGTGAATATCAGCAATAATCAATTAGAAATGTTATTGAAAAGTTCAATCCTATTCACAAGAGCAACCAAAACCCTAGGCTAATGACAAACAAAACCCCCACCAAAAAAAAAAAAATATATATATATATATATATATATACATATACATATATATGTATGTGTGTGTGTGTGTGTGTGTGTGTGTGCCCGCTAAATGTAAAGAAATTTGTAAAAACTTTTTAAAAATATAGTGAGAGATGTTGGGGAAAGGTACAGACAGGTGCAGATGGCCGTCCTGGGTGGAGGGAGGTGGGAAGCAACTGGGAGGGCCACCAGCAGCCTGGCTGTGCCTTCCGTCTGCAGCAGAGGACAGAGGCGCGATTCTCCCTGCCAGCCCTGCTTGCTCAACATGAACACCTGTCTCCAACACATGTTTGGGTGGGGGAAATAAAGCAAGCTGAAGAAGGCTTTGTGTGTGGAGGTGACGACCCTCCCCTGCACCACCCTGTGTGGTGACGTCCCCGGAACACTCTAGAAGGTGGCAGCCAGGGGCACTGCTGTCAGAGAATATCGTGCTCAGAGCACAGAGCTCCCATGGGTAGAAAGACCCCATCCATGAGTGAGCCTGGGTAAACCCCCAGGAAAGGCACAGAGCAGCGCCACAGGACGCCTTGGCTGGGGGCCAGCCCTCCTAGTGCCTTCCAGGCCACAGCTTATTAAGCGGATGGACTGCTAAGTGGGAAGGCCCGCCCCCAGCTCTACAGCTGCAGCCCCAGAGGACAGGAAGCCAGCCTGGGCCCTGGAGGGGCCTCCCTGCTGCCTCCCCGTGACTCCCTCCACTCCTGGGACCCTCCAGGCAGCAGAGCAGTTGGCGCCCTGGGCTGGGGGTGGCCGGCCAGTCTGAGCCAGCACTGCTGGAGAATTTAACAAGGAAGCAGGGATCTTTCTGTGCCTGAAGGAAAGAGGTCAGACACCAGGCCTTGGTGGCCACCGGGGGACAGGCTGGCAATGCCAGCTCCTGCAATCTTCTTCCTTCCCCAGTGACAGCAGGGCAGACAGCACGTTTCTGTTGCCCAGCTCTTTGTGGATCTCTGGTGCACATTAGCCTTTCTCTAGCAGGACTATCTGAACAGCTGTGGCCTGGGGCTCTTTCTTCTGATGCCACAACCAGACAAGAGGCAGGGTCCCCCCATTCCCTGTGCTGAGAGACCGTCTCCTGGAGCAGCATCTGCCAAGGGAAGCCCAGCCAGCACTTTGCTCCTGGGGAGCTCAGTGGGTGGGTGGGGAGAGAAATGGCAGGACCCCAGGGAGCCCTGGGAGGGGAGGGTGCCGCTGTGTTGCCCTGGTGCTGCTTACTCTGCTGAGTGGAGATCTGAATCCTCATGCACTCACACAGCAGCCCAGATGTCTGCCACCTCCTGAGGTAGGCCCGGGGAAACCAAGAGGTGGCAGAGAAGGGGGCCCTGCACAGGGCAGGCTCCCTGCCAGGGGAGGGAGAGATCTCTGGAAGGCCTGGGGATGCCGTTCCCAGTGAATGGTGCAGCGTGGCAAGACTGGTGGCCCCTTGACCTGCACACATTTTTACCTTTGGATTAATTGCCAATGCACAGGTCAGGAGGTTTACATGAAAATCTGAATTCTGGCTTCTCCACCAACAGCAGTTAGCAAAATCCTCAAGCAGCCTCCTCTGGGCAGAACATCGATTTCCCCACAGTCTCCGCCACTCCCTCTTGCATCCCTCCCGCATCCCTCCCAGCCAGATTTGCTGACATAGGCATCAGGGCCTCTGTGGGAATTTGTTCAGGTCTGAACGGAAGCAAGCAATGCCTGTGTTTAGCAGAGACAGTGCGCGTCCTCTCCAGAGTCAGCTCACAGGTTCAATCACCGTGGCCATCTGCAGGCCCTGAGGCATGGGACTGGCACAAGCTCTCAGACCTGCCTCTCTGGTGGTGGTGTCCTGGGTCAGTGGGCTCCTCTTCTCTGCCTTCCACACCGCCCTTCTGTGGTCCCCAAGTGATCGACCACCTCTGTGACATCCCCTGGTTCTGTGCCTGGCCTGTGCTGGTGCGGAGGCCCAGGAGGCCGCCAGTCTGCGGTCAGTGGCTGTGCCCTTGTGGCCTGCTTCACCCTTGCCCTGCTGTCATACAGTCGCATTGTGGCCACTGTGTTCCAGATCCGCTCCGCAGCTGGCAGCAGGAAGGCCTTCTCCACCCGCCCCTCCCTTCTGGTGTGGTGCTGCTGTGCTGTGGCACTGAGAGCTCTGCCTGCCTGTAGCCCAATGCCCGCTACTCCCCACTGCAAGGGCGCCTGGCTGCGGTCTTTCAGTCCCTCCTCACGCCCAACCCGAATCCGCTCATGGACGGCCAGAGGAACAAGGCCAAGGAACTGAGGGAGCCCTGAGGAAGCTCCATCTCCAGGTGCCCTCTCAGGACCTGGCGCCTGGAATGGGAGGACCAGAGACCCACCTGCACAGCGTCACTCCCAGGGCCATGCTGGAGATGTGGATGGTTCCAGAAACCACTAGGAAGACCATGAAGCTGCATGAAGGTGGAGACTGATCTGGATAATGAGGAGCCAGGTAGGCCCAGGGCACAGCTGCACAAAATGGAGACAGACCCGGTGTGTGTCTAGGTGAGGCAGGAGGCACCAAGTGTGTGCAGGGGAAGACGGCAGAGAGGCATCAATGTACGTGGTGTGCATCACTCCATCCGGAGCCCACGAGCACCCGTGCCTGGACATTGAGTCCACAGGAGAGCCTTGCTCCCCAGTCCCATGGCCTCGCTGGAAGTCCCGCCTCTCCATGGCTCGTGTTCCACCTACCGCCTGTCCTGAGTGCGGGCCACAGCACTCACCAGAAGAAACAGTGTTCACTCCAGAAGCTGAACAGGCCATGCGGCCGGGCAGAGAGGGGGCTCAGCCCACGGGCTGCTTCCTAAGGCAAGGACGGCACTTTTGTCTCTGAGAGTGTTGCAGAGTTGGGTTTTGGTGCATCTGCTTTACGGAGACCATCAGTAGCTTCAACATGAAAGGGTCACTTTTCCTGTGCATACATGTCTGCCCTGGTGTCCCTGCGCTGTAGACTCTTCCTGGGGCCAGGGTCCTTGCCTCCATTGCAGGACAGGAGCTCCCACCCTCCACCCCACACACAGGCCGGCCCGGGGTAGCGTGCCTCACCTCTGCTAACACGCCCTCGGCCAGAGCTCAGCCACAAGCCACAGTGACTCACAAAGGAGGCTGGACATGTCCTCTGGTGCCCGGCAGAGCTGTGGATGGAGCCCACTCCTGAGTCTCATCATGCCCATGTCCCACCCCACCATGAGCTGCCACTGGCCTTTCTGCACCCGACCATCCCACTTCCCCTCTACCCTCCCAGGCCACCGGCACCAAGCTTCACCTTCGTCATGCTCACATTGCTGTCTCTGACATTCACATACCCGAGGGAGTGGTCACTCTCCCTGTTTCTCAGATAAGGAACATGAAATAGCTTAGGCAACGTACCCACAGTTAGCTGCACTGAGGAAGATTCTGTGTATCTACTCCAGAACCACAGTTCCAGTTTAATAAGAGATTTGATTACATGCCTGAGGAACTTAAAAATCTTACCTTACTGTTTAGAAGTTTTTGAGGGGTTTATAGTTCTACCAACATATTCTTTTTTATTGTATTTATTTTGTACCCAGGATTGAATCCAGAAGTACTTAACTTACACTAAGCCACATCCCCAGACCTATTTTATATTTTATTTAGAGACAGGGTCTCACTGAGTTGCTTAGTGCCTCCCTAAGTTGCTGAGGCTGGCTTTGAACTCGTGATCCTCCTGCCTCAGCTTCCCGAGCCACTGGGATGACAGGCGTGAGCCACCATGCTTGGCTTCCACCAATACATTCTTGAAGGTCAAACAGTCCTTCACTCCCTGGGAACTTCATCAGCTTCATAAAGTGCATCTCTTGGGAGAGACGTGGATTGGCTAAAGGGAAAGGATCAGCTGCCATGCCAGGCACGCCTTTGGTTATTGCTGGGACATGGAAGACTGGGCGATCACCATTGGGTCACATCAAAGAACGATGCCCTCTGCCTGACTGTGGGTGCAGCCCGAGGTTCTCTTCAGCCAAAAGAAAATCAAGGGGCTGCTGGCCTCTGTCACTCCCACAATCACCTGAGCCCTGCTCGCTGACCGGGAAAATACCTGCATCTGGGGGCCAGTGCACTGCCCGCCTGCATGGCTGGCCCTCCTCCTCCCAGGGACTGCCTTTGGCCTTCTCACTCGGGGCAGGCCCCCTCACAGCACTCGTGGTCTCTACATGCTGTGTTTCTCCGCTGCACTCACCGTCCACCCAGGACCACCTAGACCATTCAGTTATCTATTCCATCCTGACTCTGCCTCTTCCTGCAATGGTCTCTGTGAGGGAGGGCATCTGTTCTCCAATGCTGTGGCCCTGGTCGTAGCACACTGCCTGACACACACTGGTCCTGAGTTGTCCTTAAAGAAAGATGAATGGCAACAAGAGAACACCACGTTCTGAGGCAGCCCTGGCTCCCAGGACCCAAGCCAGGTCACGGGAATGGGAACAAGGAGAGCAGGCAGGGCCAGGATGCCCAGTGAGCACCACCGAGCCATCAGGTTGCTGGCTTGCCTGTACTCCAGCTCGGCTCCTCCTCAGAACGCTGGCCATCAGAGGAACGCAGCCCAGCAAGTTCACAATGCCATTGCCCCCCGACCAACCTATGAAGTCCTTGTCCTTGTGATGGTGCAGAATGGAGGGCATGTGGGAAGGACATGTGCACTCCACTGTTCAGCCAATCACTGCTGGACAAAGCGCTGCCGGGGGTGGAGGCGCTGTTCTCAACCACCACCATGCAGTCTGCGCAGAGCGATCACTGGCCGCTTGTATGCCCTCCCCAGTAAACGACAGGTCTCCTCTGCTGCCCTTGGGCACTTTCTTTGGCTTTCCTCCAAACAACTCCACTGCCCTGGCAGAACTGGGCTTGGATATGACAGTTAGCTGCATGTTCTTCTGAACAGGCAAACGCGAACAGACCAACAGGAAAAAACCCACAAAAAACAAAAAACAGAGCTTCTCTGATCATCAGATTAATAAATGCTATCAAATCTAAGCCTTCATTGATTGAAAGATACTCCATTATTTTCATTTCACTAAAAAAGAAAAAAATTATCCCATTAAAAAGACATCCTTTGGGGCATGTTGGCTGAGCCCATAGTCCCAGACACTTGGGAGGCTGAGGCAGGAGAACTGCTTGAGCCGGCGAGTTCCAGGCCAGACTGGGCAATATAGAGAAACTGTCTCAACAAAGGCATGAAAAGCAAAAAGCACACCTTAGGAGTGTGCTGCTCTGCCTCCCATCACAGTTGGAAAGTCCCTTCCCGACTGCCCTTGCTGGCCACGGTAGATCATTATTCCTTCCTGCTCTCACTACTCCGATTTCTCCAAAACACGCACTGCAATTTTAATTAATTGTGTAATTTAGTTTAAAATCTCTCAACATCATAATGAAAACTGAAGAAAAGTAGATATTAGATGGAGTGCTGATAAGCTGACTCTCTGGGAAAAAACTGCAGCATTTGCCAATTCCCATGGTGTAAGTATCATCACAATGGCTGAGACCAAGCTACCAATAGTTTACAATATTCCTGAATTTAAGAATTGACGAGTGAAACAATAGCTGTACTCCATTTATGTTCAATGAATCAATAAGTAAATTAAAAAAAAAAAAAAAGAATTGACTCTTAGGAGTTGGACCTACCTTGCTCCAGCATATAGTTGACCTGGCTACACATAATACAAGTTCAGTTAATGATTGGTTACTGAGTGAGTGGATTGTTATTGAATCATTTTGAACGAACATGTAGCCCCATTTCAAACCGAACACATCTAAACTACAGCTGCTCATTTCTCCTCCATATCCACGCCTCCCCCAGTTTTCACTTCAGTTAACAATACTACCATTCATCCCTCACTCGAGGCAAAATCTAGCAGGCATCTCTCTTCTCTCTCTCCTTCACCTCTCTCCATCGCCCTCCAAATCTGGTCTGTCTAGTCCTGTCAGTTCTACTGCAATGCACCTCCCACATCATCTCCTTCCACCCTCCCACAACTGCAGTCCAAACCCAGGACGCCATCATCTCCGGCCTGGGCCACAACAGCAGCCTCCTCCCTGGTCTCTGCCTTCACTCTTATCCCCCCGCCAATGCACGCTCCACTCATAGGCCACAGGGTTGTCAAAAATACAAGTCTAGCCAGGTCATCCCCTGTGGCTGCCTCAGTGCCCGGGAACTTCCCTGGGCTCTGCATGCTTGGTGGACCCCACCAGCTCTCCAGCCTCCTCTAGCCTCTTCTAGCCCTGTATCTTTTATGCCCAGTTGTGCTGTCCTCACCTCAGGTCTTCGAACACCCCAATCTTCTCCCTGCCCAAGGACCTTTGCGGTTGCTTGTCTCCGCTTAGAATACCTTTCCCTCATTGGGACTGAGCTGCCTCTTGGTGTCTGCCTTTTATTCCAAGTGTCACCTCTTTGGAAAAACCTTTCCTAGCCACTTCTGTAAGTAGTATCATCCCTCCCCACACCCGCCACCCCGTTTTCCAGCCTTCAGAGCCTTCATCATGATCTGAAACCACGTGGTCAACACCGCCTGGCAGACTTGGAGATCAGAGCAAGGCAGCGCCCTTCGTTCCGGGAGGGGTGGGGTCCTGCCTGTGGCGGTGCATCTGTGCGCCCTCCCCGGCGGCAGCAAGGAGCCTGCGTCCTGGCTCCGGCTGGCGGTCTGGTGGTCACCTGCAGGGTGAGTGTGTGCGTAGCGGGCAGCGCGTGCCCACCGCGGGTGCTGGGCATGCGCGCCTGCCGCAGAGCGTCCTTCTGCGGAGGGCACGTTCGCAGGCCACCGACACTGCGCGGAGTCCCGGCGGCCAGTGGATGGCTCCGCACGTTGTCGCATGCTATCGTGCCCGAGCCCGGTCCCCTCGCAGCAGGACCTGCGCGGAGGCCACCTCTGCACTTTTGAGTTGGTCCCGGCATGAATGCGTGCTTGAGGCGAGGGGCCTGGTGGCGTCGCTCCCAGGGCGAGGGTGAATCAGGGCACCTGTCCCTGCATGGCGCTGAGAGCGACGCCCATACTCCACGGCCTGTGTGGGGACAGCATGGGGGCTGCACTTTCCGCTCACAGAAGGTGATGCCGCGAGGGCTCAGCCCACCTCTGCTCCAACCCACCAAGCGGCCTGGGTGAGTTGCTGACCCCTTTGCTCACTTCCCTTAACCTGTAACTGAGCAATGAGAAGTCCCCTGTCGTTTGGACCAGGGAGTCAACACAGGAAGGGCGTCTGCAGCCAGATGTTCCGCCCTGAGTACAGTGGTCGCCATATGCAGTGTTGGTACCTCAGGGTCACCCGTGGGCAAGTTCTGTCTTGGGGGTCATCTCGCTGACAGTGTGCAGGTGTGTGGTTGCTCGCATAGGCTCTGGAGTCACAGGCTGGGTCAAATCCCACCTCCAGCTGAGCCCTTAGGTGGCAGATTCCTCCTCTGTGTAACAGGGAGGAAGACAGCTTAATTAATGGGTACTTACAAAGTGAGGCAAACCACCCTGACCACCTAGGCGCATGCTGTGCCCATCCAGGGGTCAAGGACAGGGCAGCCATGTAGAGGAAGGCCTGCAGGTGAGGTCAGAGGTGGGAGCCAGCAAGTGCTCAGTGTGCGGGAGTGACATCATGAGAGGCCAGCTCTGCCTATGGTCACATCATGGCTGCAGGGAGAGAGGCTGCCCAGGAGCGTTCTGGACGCTTCTGCACTGCCTCCAGGGGCTCTTGTACTGCACCCGAGTTTCTTCTCCAGAGGTCCCATTTCTTTCTGTAAGTTTGCTTAAGCTGCGCTAGGTTACTTCTTGGTGTCAGCGTGACTGTAGTAGCACGTTCTGTGTGCCACTGTGACTTAGGAAGGGACACACAGGAAGGCACACTGATTTGGGACTAAAATCTAGTTCTATCTGGTCAGTACCCCTCTTAATGTGTCTAAGATTAAATGGAAATTTGTATGTAGCTGGGGTAGGGTATGGTTAATTTTGTGTGTTCGTGTCTGAGTAGGATTTTTGTGTTGACTGACTGATGAGAATTCAGTGTTATGAGACTTGTGTCAGAGGGGGCTGTGATGTGTGTAGTATGTGTGTGTGTGAGGGCTAACTTGTCCTTGCCTTAGAAAGTGAATGGTGTGTGTGCGTGTTTGGGTTGGGTGGAGGGGTACAAGTATGAGAAGTGAATCTAAACCGGAGGTCACAGTTGGGTGTGTGCAGGAACGTGGGTTCCTCTGAAGATGTGTCTCTGGCTAAAGGTGTCGTATCATGTGTGTAAGATTTTCCCAAGGGAGCTGTCAGGGAAGGGAGAGTTCATGCTGAGGCCCAGGTTGGGGTCATAGCTGACCACAGGTGGTGATCTTAAGTGTGTGTGTGTGTGTGTGTGTGTGTGTGCGCGCACGCGCGCGCCCACCCATACTTCTAGGCTTCTCTGCATGTTCCTGCGGGTCTCAGCTTTCATCATTTCAAGGGCGTCTGTGGCTCCCACCTTGTTGTTACCTGGATAAAGATGTCAAGTGAGGCTCTCCATCTGCTAGTCACATGTGAAAGTGACCAGCTCTCTGCTTCTGTAGGCTGGCTTGAGTGCATGCCCGGGGGGTTATAATGGGATGCTTCAGTAAGGCACCCAAACATCGTCAGTCTGGTTCTGAAATTCCAGAATTCTTTGGCAATGCTGAAATAACCCCATCCCTGTGATGATGTTTTTTTTTTTCTTTAATGAGAAACATGTAGGAATAAGTACGGAAAACTTGTGACTCTGTAAGAAAAAAACTACAAAACTTTACTGATTTATACAAAAGCTTGAACACTCAAAAGGATAATATCATATTCCTAGATGCTAAGTGTTAACAGTGTTAATCCCAATTAATTTATAAGTTAACTGCAATAATCAACGGGCCACTTTGATAATAAACACATTTCATATCGTCTTCAGGGAAACAAACATACATGTATATACTTTTAAGAGACATATGTTGAAAGACTGCTTAAATATATAAAAATTGAAAGAATATAGATGTAGGTCAAAATAGAGTAAAAATCCAGTGAAACAAAGCATCTGGTCCAGATTTAGGTCCGGGTCCACCTGACTCTATTCATCATTTGCTGATCACTGATGCTGGAGCAATTACAGTGGAGAAGGGTGATTTTGATCCTCTTTTCACACAATCTCTCAAGTAACTTCAAGAATGGTTAAAGCATATTTAAAATAATAAAAACTCCAGAATAAAAGCACTCTAATGTTTACAAAGGTTAGTTTTTTTTTAGGCTTGGACAAGAAAACCTACATAAAAAATTGAATCCCTGTCAAACAATAATTCTAAGAAACAAGTTGGGAAAACATTTGCAGCCAAAAGAAAGGCAAATAATAAGTATCTTTATTCTACAAAGAAACTGCTCACATTAATAGGAAGAGACTAAAGATAGACAAATTACTGAAGGACACACAATGCAAAGAGAGGAAATATAATTTCTTAAAAAGCTCACCAGAAAATGTTGAATCTCCTTAAGAATCAGGTAAATACAATTAAAATAAAATGCCCTTTCCCCTGCTAAATTAGCAAAGACATAAAATACTCTGATTACTTAATGCCAGCTGCCGGGTATGGACACACATCCCCACGTGTTACCAGCAGTAATACAAACTGGTATAAAGTGTTTGATAGGATTTTTGGATGTATCAAGAACTTTAAAACTATTACACATCTTCTAACCCAGAAACTCCTCTTGGGCAACATCTATCATAAGGAAAGAAACCTAAATTTGGAAGAAGATTTAAGTACCAAAAATGTTCATTAGAGTATCATTTATAATTATGAAAAATCAAAGCTAAATTAAATATCCAAACAACAGAAAGTCATACATATACAGTGTTGTGTTATGCCACACAACTTATTCAGGAGGTATGGATGAACAGAGGGGTGATGACATCTGTTTTGTAAGGTGTGAGGCTGGTTAGAAGAATAAGGTGTGCTTCTGCATACATGGAATGGTCACAGCTATATGACAACTAGCTGTAAACACATTAAAATAGGTTTGGCATATGTAAAAACAGAAAATAGGAACAGATCTTGGAAATGAAATCTTTTCCCCTCCACTTCCTAGAGGCAACTATCTTTATAAATCTGGTATTTTAAAATTATAAGAAAATAAACTGAAAAGCTAATGGTGCTCATGATATATTTTTCTTTGTTTCGGGAACACAGGAAAGTAGTTGTTTTTAATGAGCCAGTGTTACTTTAAAAGAAAAATAAACATTAACCCTTCAGAAATGCATACTTACAAAAAAAAAGAGGAAAATGAGTTCATACAAATCAGTAAGAAGCACGAAGACACATAAGATAAATAGGTAAAGGGTTTGAACTGCATATCAAGAAGTTTCAAAGCCATCTGGATACAAAGTGCATTAGTAAGTAAAGAACCACTTTTTTGGCTTGTCACATAAGCTGTGTGTGTGTGTGTTTAAGTGATAAATGCTCAGTGCTGGCAAAGTTTGCAGAGAGTGTAATTTATACTAGAGGTGCCAAAGACATTTCTTTGCACATACAAACTTTGCTCAGGGACAGTGTGAGACCCTGACCCCATCCTGAGGTTCACTGGAACCAGAGACAGCACATGGTTTGCAGTGCCCATCACACACTCAGGAGGGTGGACACCGTACAACTATGGCCATCCCTTTGCTGAGGGCTGCAATAGCACAGCTCCTCCATCAACAAATTCAGCAGGATCTTTGGAGACTTGGTCTTGAACGTCACATTTCATCTAGTAACTCATTTTTGGAAATGTGTCCTAAGAAAGCAACTGTAAATAAAGTACTTAATGCTGTGTTCCTCAAAATTCTTTGTAATTATACTCATTAAAATTGCTATTACAAAACAAGAAAAAGAGAACTTCAAATTTATGATAGGTGTTATGGGAAAAAAAACGTGCACATAGGAAAAGAATATTAAAATATGATAAACTATGCTTGCATTTTGAGTGCAACTGTGGCTTACAACTCTAATTTATTGTTACTAATAAAACTTTGAAATTAAATTTAAAATCTAATACAAAAGTATTCCATAATAGCAGATACAGGTTACTGAGTATCAATACAGGCAGTGTTAGGTTCTTTACAATAGATGATCTCTGGGCCTTTCAATAGTCCCCATACTAATACCCCATTTCCTGAGAAAATGAGATTTCATCAGCTTCTAAGGATGGGCTGAGATCTGACCTCAGGTCTCCTTGGCTCCAAAGCCCAGGCTCTCCCTTCTCTGCCAATGGGCTCTTCTACCTTGGCTTGTATTAGTTGAATATCTAGGACTATTAGGAAGTACATAAGGCTTCATTGCTTTCCAAAATCTTTAATTTTGATTAATTTTATTTGTTTAGTGAGAAAACTATACCTAATAATAATACCTAATAAAACTTAAAATTAGGGGCTGGGGTTGTGGCTCAGTGTGCTTGCCTAGCACGCGTGAGATCCTGGGTTTGACCCTCAGCACCACATAAAAATAAAATAAGTGTGCTGTGCCCACCTACAACTAAAATAAAGTATTTTTAATAAATTAAAATTAAGGTTCTAATAAACTACTTCTGTTTATCAGTGGCTCTTTTCAGTTCTGACTTCCAGTTCTGTTATTTCCTAAGATGGAATCATAGTGGGAATTCCTCAAGGGACGTGGCAGAGAACTGAGTGGTTTACAACTGTACCTTAGAGAAAACCATCAGAACAATTTTCAGTGCCTGCTGGGATGAGGTTAGGAGTGTTTTCAAAGCCTTTAAGATATACATACCTTTTGGCCCAGAAATTCCCCTGCTGAGAATTTCCCCTGAGGAAGCAAGACCAAGTTTAAGGAAAGTTCTGAGACCCAAGAGATACTTGAAAAAAAGGCAGATCAGTGGAGAAAGGGAGAGGGAGGAGGGATGGGAAAGGGAGGCACGGTGGAATGAAATGACCAAACTGTGCTCTGTACACACAGAAATATACCAAGTGAATCCCACCTCTGTATATCTATAAAGCACCAATTAAAAAACAATAAAAGGAAGACTTGTATAGTAGAGAAAAGGGATGGGGAAGGAGGAGGGGAAGGAAAGAGGATGCACTGGAGACTGAAATGTTATTCCAAATCATATTCCATGTGTGTATGACTATGTCAAAATGAACCACACATTATGTATAACTACAATGCACTAATAAATTTAAAAAGACCTAAGAGGTAAAGGGGGAGGCATAACTATAGTAGCAATGTACATATGAGACAAATTACAACCACCCTGTTTCCAACCCTGGAAGGCCAGGTGAAATAAATTAGGACACATCCATGCAAGCAAGTATGTAGGCAGTCCTGAAGAATGAACCCAGGGGTGTATTTATGGCTATGGGAAGATGTTCATGATACATGAGACTCTAAAACAGTCTTTAAAATAGTGTTTACAGTATTTCATTTCAAAAAAATACCTATCTCTAAAAATACTATATAGATCTATGCATAAGGAAAATGGGTAGCAACAAACATATCTGGGAGGAGGAAATACAAATATTCAAAGCAAAAGAAAACCATGTATTTTCTAGTTTTCTTCAAGGAAATAAATGATTTGCATTACCTCACACACACAAAAAGCTTAAAATATCTGTTTCTAAATTAAAAAAACAAAAACAAAAACAAACTAACCTCTAAATAAAAGCAGTGCCAAACTGTCAGGTATGTTAGGAACTGGGTGGGAAAGCATGGAAGTGGATCTTTACATTATCCTCAGCACCCACTTATCAAGCAGCAAGAGAAACAGCTGGCTGAAAACCAAATGCAGAGGCTCAGGTCTAACTGTAAAACGTGGAGGCCGTGGCTTGTGCATATTCCACATTCCCCAGAGAGTCTATAGGTGGCAGTGTTAATTGTCAACAAGGGTTTATGTGGCAGGAAGGGAGGTCAGACTGAAGGCAGGACAGTCCAACACTCCCTGACAAGCCCAGGCCATGGCTGTCCACACAGCCACACCCAGACCTGCAAGACTACCCACCCTCTTAACGCAGGAGTATGAAGGCCAGGCTGGGTGATGGAGGCAAGTCAAGTCAAGGAAAGTCTAGAAAGGGGAGAAAAAGAACAAAAGCAGCTGGCCCAAGAAGAGTTATCTATCAATGGTGAGAATACCAAAACCTGTTTGCCAGCAGTTAGCGGCGTGGAGCACGACTTCAAAAGGCTGGGTCTTTGGAAAAGCTGAGACTGCCCTCCTGGAGGGATATGATGTAAAGTACACAGAACCACTTGTGATATGTTCTTGCCACAGAAGCTGAAGATGAACCTAAGTCCCCAGAGTCTACAAGTGACTTCAGTGTGGAGGAGTACAAGGGAAGAAGTAAGCTTACAGACACAACAGAAGGCAAACATTTAGAATGGGGACATGCCACAGGACAACTGACAGTGTCTTTCAGTATTAACTGCAAAATCACACAAAGCTTTTTTAAAAATGAGTGTAGTCAAACTATGGAACCAGCCTAGGTATCCATCCATCAACGAAGGAGTGGAAAGAAAATGTTCTATGTGTACCCAATGGAGTTTTATTCAGCCATAAAGAAGAATGGAATTATGTCATTTGCAGGAAAACAGATGGAACTTGAGAACCTTATGTTGAGCTAAATGAGCCAAAACCAGAAGGTCCAGGGGTATATGTTTTCTTTCATATGTGGGAGTTAAAGAGGAAAAAGGAAAGGAAAGGTGGTGGGGAATCTCATGAAATTTTTAAGGGAGATCAAGAGAGTAGAGAAAAGGGATGAGAGGGAGGGAAAGGGGAAATACTGGGGAATGATACTGGCCAAATTATATTATTATATTAAGCACATGTACGGATATATAACAGCAAGTCCCATGATTATGTACAATCATAATGCACCAATAAAACGTATGGAAAAAAATGAGTGGTTGCCAAAAACTGGGGATAGGGAAAAATGAGTTATTGTTCAATGTGTATTGTTTATTTTTAAAGATGAAAATGTTCTGGGCATCTGTTGTATAACAATGTGATTATCCTTAGCACTACTGAACTATACAATAAAAATGGTTAAGATGGTAATTTTTATGTTATGTGTTTTTTTTTTACCAAAATTAAAGGTGAAAATTTAAAAACAGATGTTTAGAAGTTCAAAAAAATAAAATAAGCCAGAATACAAGAGGAGAACCTACAAAGATATGTTAGGAATTGAGTAGGGACAGGAGGGAAGTGAATATCTACATTATCCTCAGGGATACAGAAGGCATTAAAAAAAAGTGAGGGAACTGTTTTAGATTAAGAAAGACACAAAAGATAAAACAATCAAATGTAATCTGTGAACCATGTTTGCATCTGGATTGAAACAAAGTCAATGTAAAATGACATCTTGGACATGATCAGGGAAATCTGACTTTGGACTGAGTAAAATCCTTTGTCTAAGGTGATTTCAAATTTTCCTTTTTTAGGAGATATATGGAAGTGAAGAAAAAAAAAAAAAGAGAGAGTCAGTTGGAAAAAAAAGTATTAAGTAAACAACAGCCCAGGAAGAAGGCAGGGTTGGCAAAACCTGCAGAGGGAGAACAAAATGCCTGAGACTGCTAAGGACCTGAGTAAACCTTGACTGATGAAGGAGCAAATTTCTAAGAGAGTGATGAGGTAGAAACTGTCGTAGAGGTACGATAGGGTTTTCCTGGAAGCGAAGAGAGAGAAATTCAGGAGGGTGTAGAAAGGAAGTAATTTCTGAAAAGGACAGGCACTTATGAAAGGGCAGAGGAGGCAACCTGAAAGGGCTTCAGAGGCCAGAGTCAAAACCATCCAAATGACAGAATAAATGGTAACAGTATGGAATTATGCCAAAGAGAATATATACTCATGAATCCACACTGAAATAAATTACTGAATAAATAAATGAGGAAGACAACACTTTCTCAAAGGACAATTCCAATTACAAAATGCAGAAGGAGTGAGGGAAACAGAAAATCATCATTATGATATACAGAGTAAGAATGGCTATAGCAAGATTCACACAACAGATGTCAAAGTTTAAGGAGAAACTGGATACCTGCATGGTCTTAAAGTTTCTCCCATAAGATACTCATTAATTACAAAAATAAATAGTAATTTTATAGAAGAAAAACCTAATAGACACCACTTTAAATCAAGGCATCAAGGTCAACACAAGTAAGACGTGCCATCCTCATACTCCCCAAGGGAGTGTCAGCAGGATCAGAAACCAGGTCACAGTTAGTTCGACTGTGGATTGAGGTGAGAAGATAGATCCAGTCAATAGTGAAGTATGCATAATACAGAAATAGGATTTTAAGTGAAGTTGCCCATGCTGATGATGTCAGAGTCCAAGAAAGCAGAAATACTGCTTTCAAGTAGAATTATATTTTAGAAATAAAAAGGGAAAAAAGAATACATAATCTCAAACTATCAGTTACCAAAAAATTAACCCTCTACTTGATCAGTAACAGCTTTATAATCTGAAAGAACAATTAAAAGAAATTATTTAGCAAAAATATATTTCCCTCAATCCATGTCTCAAAAAATTATTATGAAATCCTAAATCACAAGAAAAGTGTCCATCAGAATTTCACCCTAAGAAAAATTTCTTAACCTCTGTACTACAAGTGTCCTTATCTGATTTAATGTGAAATGATTTTGGGGTTACTAAATAGGAAGATGGCTGTAGAAAGCACAGTACTATATCTTTTCTTCATGAAGGATATGACAAAAAAGAAAAAGAAAAACTTGAGTTCAATTTTTGCACTATTACTTATAACCTAGGTCAAATGAACTTGGAGTTTTGAGTTTACTTTATCTGTAAAATGGAATAAATGTCCCAGGCACCTAAAAGCATGCCTTGAAGGATCAAATAACATAACATGTAACATGACATTTTATAAATCATGAGGTATGATATAAATATATTATCAATAACATCAGCTTTGTGACAGGATAAGTCTAGGTAGAACCTCAAAAATCTATTTACCTTACTGACACATCCCATGTGGTAAAGATACAGTTTGTTAACTCCTCAATAAAAGCTCAGGTCACAGATTGAAAGTCTGGAGCCCAATTGGAGCCCAACTATCAATTCTAAGTTTTTCATCAGGATGTCAAAATCAAGGTTCTCCATTGTACATATACCATAAGAAGGGCAAGATCTATTAGCTTTCTTCCTATGCAACAAAAACATTCTTTGTAAACAGTTTGCCTGTGTGACTACTGATGTGTTGGATTCTCTCCAGGAAAAAAGTTTTACCTACACACCTAAACTATTCACTGGTTTTGACTGCACCATGCTGAATTTTTAAGTTAACTAAGCTGTGAAGATAGGTATAAGGCCTTTCAAATTCAGGCCATTCAAACAGTCTCTCTAGAGGATACAGTAAAAAATGTTGAGAAAAATGTGTTCCCTGTTGTTCAACAGTAATGGCATTCAACCAGTGTCTCTTGGAAATGGAATTGATAATGTTGAGTGAGGTAGGAGGGTAGGCTAAAACACTTCCCACATAGTTGACACTGGTAAGGCCTCTCTTGGGCATGAATTCGATAGTGCTGAATGAGATGTGAACTTCTACTGAAGGCTTTGCCACAGTCACAACACTGGCAGGATCTCTCTCCAACATAGTCATGTTTCCGCTGATAACGAATTAAGTATGTCTTGTTGCGTGGCAGCCCAGGAGGAAGGGCCTCTGCTGCCTCATGGGCTTTGAGATGTTGAAAAAGATGCACATCCTGGACAAAAGCTTTGCCACACTGAAGACATTCATAGTAGTCCTCCTGACTTTGAATTCTTACAGATCCACAGAGATTTGTAGGTTGAATAAAAGACTTGCTGACTTTATTGTACCTAGAGGGCTTCATGCCAGAATGAGCCTTCTGATGTCTGGTGAGATGTGGCATGAGAAAGAAGGCTTCACCACATTGTTTACACTCAAAGGGTTTCCTTCCAGTATGGATTTGCTCATGTCGCCTAAGGCCCATTTGGGTACCAAAGATTCTTTCACAAAATTTACATCTGATAGGTTCCACTGGCTGGGGTCTAATACACGTTTCAGGAGTAGTGCATTCCTGGGGACCCTCTCCTGGAAGATCTTCTGATGGTGTGAGAAGGTTAGAGCTTCTTTCAAGTGCATCACTGCTGTGGCTTCCTTCCTGAGCAAAGGTCGTAGGGTCACTCATGGGTACAGGACTTGAAATCTGTTTCTCCTGGTTGCCCAGGTATGATTCTGATGGATCATCAGGAGAAGACTCTCCTACACAGACATGCCAGAAGTTACCTACCAGGCCCTCCATCCTGCCCCGAAGAATGACTTTTCTATAGGCAAGCTTTGCTTTGGGGTTAATTCTTTGGTTTTGTGTCTCTTCTCCCAATCTAACAGAAATGTAAAATTTTCCTTTACTCTTCTTACTCAGAGAGACACACCATTATAGCAGAAACAGAAGAAAAGAAACCAAAGATAATGGGACAGATCTTAAGGAGATTTGATAGTTTTCTGGGAATGAATCTTAGGAGAAAATCAAAACAGGATGGAAAGGACAGTAAGCACTAGAGGGTGAGGAAGGGCAGAAAAGAGAGCATCTAGGCAGACTTCAGGTTGACAAAATGCCAAAGACACAGGAAGTAGAATGAGGGGAAACCAGAAAAAGACCTGAGATTGAGGGTTGTCAACATTTTCCAAACCATGCTTGGCAGATGATTAATATTTTGAAAAATGAATAGCTATGACCATAAAGGGGGTTCCATTGTCAAGTGAATTTGGGAAATACTATATGATACAAATCAAGCAGGTTTCATTCCTGTATGATTCTTCAGAACTTTTAATATGCATCTCAAATCTCCAAGAGGAAAGGTATAGGAAGTAGCATTTCTCAAACTGGTATTACCTTGGAATATTTTTAAAGAATACCTATTATCATGGTTCCTCAGGGCCATTGAGGAAACACTAAAATGAATAGGTCAACAACCCCTTTCTTCAAATAAAGCAAAAGGATTCTAACTCTCTTTTTGGATTTCAATCTTATTTCAACCTAATCTACAATGCCAACTCAACCAATATTCTTCAACCCAACATTTATTAAATACCTATTTTGTGCAAGGAGTTACCCAATCAGATAGATAATCATCAGAAATCTGCAAAAAGGACTACAATCAAACTCAAATGACTTGCTGGGGTTGTGGCTCAGTGGTAAAGCATTTGCCTAGCATGTGTGATGTACTGGGTTTGATCCTCAGCATCACATAAAAATAAATAAAGGTATTGTGCCCATCTACAACTAAAAAAAATTTTAAAAACCTTAAATGACTATAGCAGCAGAGACTGGGGAACTGAATCTATGAAAAGACTAGTGGGGGTGATGGTGTTTGGGTTCAGTTTAAGTGACGAAGGGCATGATAAGATTAGAAAACAGCCTTAGCAAAGACAATGAACTGTGAAAATACACAGTTCCAGGAAGTTAGAAACACTGATTTCAGTTGGAAGATCTTATAGGAGATGAGGCTGGGAGGCAATTGTAGGCCAGAATGGGAAGAAACTGAATGTTTTGTGAAATTTTGGATTTTCCCTTTAGGATGAAAAAAAAAACTGGTTAAAAATTTGGGTTTTATAAAGGCAATTCTTGGGTGAGAAGGAAGCCAGGCAAATCAGGTATAACCTTATGGTTTGGAAGAGAGAATGATGAACACGGGGTTGTATCCCAAAAGACACCTGAAGTGTGTGACAACAGTATAGGTGAAACAGCAGAGGTGGGATATTGTGGAGGGAGTCATCAGGAGAGGAAGGATAGCTGGACCCATTGCAGTGGATTAGATATTGTAGGAAATGGTCTTTGGAGGGAAGATTCAAGAATGGAAGACCAAGAAACACCCCAGTTCTCACTCTTGTTTTTCTCACCCTGTTGTACCTTATTTCAGCATATTCTGCCAGTTCTACTTTCAAAAGATAGCTCAAACCTGACCACTTTAAGTGTAGCAGCAACCTCCATAATTCTTAGCCTGATGAACTTCAAGAGCCTCCAAACTCGTTTCTCTACTTTTCCACCCATTCTCTGTAGACCAGTCAAATGGATCTTTCTAGAGTAGCAGTGCCCAACAGAACTCCCTACCATGATGAAAATGCTCTACATTTCCTATAACACAGCAGCCATGAGCCACATGTGGCTATTAAGCACTTGAAATGTGGCTGGTGTGACCAAGGAACTACAATTTGAATTTTATATAAGTTAACTGTTTATATTTAAGTAACCACTTATAGCTAGTGACTGCCAATTGGACAGTTCTAAAGTGTCAATACTGTACTGGGGCTGTAGCTCAGTGGTACAGCACTTGCCTAGCACATGTGAGGCACTGAGTTCAATCCTCAGCACCACATAAAAATAAAGAAATAAAATAAAGATATTGTGTCTATCTACAACTAAAAATATTTTTTAAAAAATAAAGTGTCAATACTACTACATGCTCAATACCTTCTACTACCTCTGCATCTCATTGGGAATAATATCCATATTCCTTATCATATCCCTATTTGGGGGCCACTGTCTATTTCTGTGACATTATCTCCTACTCCCCTCCACTTCTTTCAGACTGTACAGCCCTTCTTCTTTCAGGAAGGCCCAAGTTCATTCCAACCTCAAGGACTTTGTATTTACTGTTCTTTCTGCTTGTAACATTCTTCCTCAGGATTTCTATGTGGGTCAGTTCACAGAGGGAAGAGAATGGAAAGAAACATAGGGAAGGAAAGGGAGTCTTTAGATTCCCATAAATCTAAGGAACTGGCATGAGGGAAAGTAGAAGGCGGTAGGAAACAGAAGAGTTATTACACCAAGTTTTTTTGCTTGCTCAGTTAAAAAGATGAAAGACCTATGATTCTAGTTGCAAGAAGAAAGGCACAAGTGAATGCAGAGGTTGGCAAAAGAGGAACTCATTTTGCAGGAAAAGATGAGCTTCGGAAAGATGAGGGCAAGTACTAAGGAGAGAGAGTCTGTGAGGTGAGAGCACCTATCAGCCTTCTCCTTGACTGGGGGCTTTGAGAAATGCCCCCTGACTAGCACCTCCTGGCCCACCCATTCCCCACTGCTACTAGGCAGGGGTGTTGTCTTTCCCTGATTCTTATCCCCATAGGCTTTCCCCTCACTACTCACTTTTACATATCACTGTATTGCTGTCTTCCTCCATTGCTCGTGACTCTTCTTCCAGGTGTAAGATAATGTCAGGTTTAGAGAACTGGTACCCTGTCGAAGAAGGAAGACTTGTAAATTGTAACTTGTGATTCAGCAACTTCAAATCCTGGGTTCTAAAGACTGTGGGGGTAATAAAAAGGTGCAAACTCTCACAGGAGTAAAATGAAGTCTGTTTCAAACCTAGAGAGCAGTGGTTCTCAATGACTTTGCCCCCCAGAGGACACCTGGAAATGTATGAAGATCACCTTTGTTGTCACAACTGTGGGAAAGAAGGAAGTACTCCTGGAGTCTACTGGGTGGAGGCAGGGATGCTGTTCAACCTCCTGCAGGGCAGAGACAACCCATAAAACAAAGCATTACCTGGCCCCACATGTCAATAGTGCCAAGACTGAAAAGCTCTGCTGTGGAGCAGTAACTGGAAAGAGTGCTGAGGATGTCTGCACAGCTCTACACTTAGCAGGGGAATCTGATGTAGCTGCTCAAAAAGGGAACACTACCATTCTCCTCTGTGATGGGCTCCATTCTACCTTTGTCTGCTCCTCCCCCTCCATTAATTCCTTGTTTCCCCAACTGCAATCATTCCTTTGCATTTATTTGTTTATAGTCTCTCTCTTTCCACTCAAATATGGCATCCATGAGAACAAGAATGATCTTATGATCTATTTCGGAACCCTATTTTGCCTATACCAGATCTGGCATATCACAACTTCGCTGACAAACTAAATGAACATCTCTCACATTTTGTCCATATCTAGGTGCCCTTTAGAATGGTATATAGTATTTACTTATATTTTTCTTTAAATTACCTTTCTTTATAACTTAAGTGGGCCTATTTTAAATGGGAGATTTATATCAACTCTACAAATGGAAACTAATATCATCTGCAAAAACAAAACCTAGAAGTACTAGGTTTTGAATAGTAAGAATAGGTACAACAGAAACCAAGACTATTGAGTGATAACTGGCTTTTGTTGCCTAAATAAGGCCTCCATCTGAGGTCTTCTCTCTAGGAAATGGAAGATGAAGAGGCATGCTAATACCAAACTGACACTTTATACCTGATTAGAATCAGAAGGTTTGAAAGAAAATTAGAAGAGGAACATCTTTCAGGCAGCAGCACATCAATTTAAAGGAGCAGATTTAGAGTTGGGCTACTTGGGTTAAATTCCAGTTTCAGAAAATTTAGCTTGTTCATGATTCAGTTTCTTCATAAAATGACATTACTAATAAGAGCAATAAGCAGTCTATCTCCCACACAGAACCAGTGTGAGGATTAAAGAAGTTAAAAATGTAAAGTGCTAGACTGGTACCAGACACTTATTAAGTGCTCAATAAATGTTACCATTTTATGATTAACAGTAAATTTAATATTAAAATATTGCCTCTGACCTAAGTTGAAACTCAGTGATGATACTGTGAACCATCATTACTGACATAAAAGAGAGGATAAGAGTTAAGAACCACTAGCCTAATGGGCAGAAACTGAGTTTTATGGAAAGAGCACACTTACCTAGGGAGACCAGGTTCTGGTAATTCTCCAGCATGACCTCCCGGTAGAGGTTCCTTTGAGCAGCACTAAGGTAGCTTAACTCCTTCGGGCTGAAGTCCACAACCACGTCATTGAATGTAACCAACCCCTAAAACACCAGGAACACTCCTAAATGATTAAAGTCCAGGAGTTATCCCGGCAGCCAGGAGCCTAATGAGAGAGAACTGAATACAAAGCAGCTAATCAGACTGGCAGAAAGCTTCCAAGTGTTCTAATTCAGAGCCACAGGGACCTGCTTTGTCTTGTAACTTGAGAGAAGTGGGAACGTTTCTAAGACAGTTCCTGTTGCTGATCACTACAGATTTAGGTTGGGGGAAATAGATCCTTTTAAGACACTTTGTAAGTAAAGAAAGCAAGAGCACAAATACATAAAACTCCAGAAGTACACCAGTGTCAGGAATCAAGTTGTGTTTAAGTCCTGACTCTGATTCTTGTAAACTTTGAGTTTGTGCAGTTTAAGTCTCAGTGTCTCATCTGAAAAACTCAAATAACTGATAGCTATGAAGAGTTATTCAATCTTATTAATTGACAGGGAAATGCAAATCAAAAAGACAAAATACCATACCTATTCAGTTGACAAAAGTTAAGAATTATGAAAATATTAAGCATATAAACATTGGTCCAAAGGATCTCTCATAAGATGCTAAGGGAAATGTAAAATGGTAAACCACTTTGAACCCCAAAATTCTATTCCTAGGAATATTTGTTCATATGTATTTGGAAACATGTATGAGCATGTTTGTAACAATACTGTTTGCAACCTCTACAACCTGGGAACAATCCAAACATTTAATTACAGTAGAAAAGATAAACTAGTATAAAGAAATGAAATATGATAACATTACTTAAATACAAATAAATTAGCTACAGGTATTATCAACCACCTTGATAGCCTAAGGTTAATTTAAAAGGAAGATCCTAGAAGGCTACATAAGTTATGATATCCACTTTTTAAACATATGTCTTTTGTGTTTTAATGGAAACTCTCTAAGAGCAAGGCAATGAATTATAGATTACACTAGTGGTCATGTACTGGCTGCCCAGCTTCCACAGAGGGGTTTATCTGGACAACCCTGAGGTTTTTCATTCTTAAAAAAAAATTATATTATCTGCCAATACCAAAAATTATATGAGATTTCATATTAACTGGTTTTTAGGCTTTTCTTAAAATAATAAGATCTAGGGACCTGGGGCCATACTCTCACATGGCACTGTCAGCAGAAACTATGTCACAACTGTTCCTGTAACGTAAGCTGCAATGGCTGTGCCTGTTGGCAGACGCAACCACAGCTGTCAGAGCAGCGCTCTGCCCGCTTGGCCCCGCCCCCCTGTCAGCTCGCCATGGCAGGCAGCAGGCCGGCGCTGGGTGTACCCTGTAGTTGGGCTCTTGCCTCAGGTCAGCCCACCGTCTGACCTTGAGGGGCTCCCTCCTCCGCAGTCAGGTGCAGAAAACGCCTGCAGAGAAGGCGAGAGGGGATGACAGCTCCCTGCCCCTTCCCTGCAGCTAGCCCACCATTGGTCCATTAGTCAGCCTGCCCTCGCCAACCGTTGGTCCATTCATCAGCCTGTCCTTGCCAGCCACTGGCTGATCCCTAGGCTGCCAAAATTCAACTTTCAACAATTGGCCCTATCATCATTTTGCCCTCGAAGTTCAAGGGTTTAAAAGAAGTTCCCCGGCCATGTTCTCTCTCTCTTTCTCTTTGTCTTCAGGGTAGATGCTATTCGTCTGCCTAATAAAAAATCTCTTGCGTGAGTTCCCACATCCAGAGTAGTTTTTCTGGGCACTTTTTCACCTTTTAGTTCCTTTACACGAGGCAGTCACTCCCAGTGTGGCATAATCCATCCAGACCAACTCCTCATTTACATCCCCTTGGCAGTCCATGGAGCATCTTCACTCAGGGTCACTAAAACAGACGAGGTAGGGACACAGGGCTCCTCTCGGGAACATATGTTCTAGAATGGTGTTTTTCAACCTTTTCTTTGTTTACCCACCCAAGAAGCCTTTTTAGACAATTTTTCCTATCACCCCCTCATGATTTGTTCTCTGATTTCGAAAGAAGCACAACATATTAATTTCATTATTTGCCCTTTAAGGTTTCTAACATATTATTTAACAAGAACATTAAGGAGCACAATTTTTTATTTAAAAAACCCTCACAACCGTACTGTAAGCGGTGCCATTTATTCAGGACCTATAGTAGTCCACACACTTTGTGTAGGTGGGAAGGACTGTCCCCATTTAAACTATTTTCATTTTCACAATGTACTGACCAGTCCTTGGCCACATTTGATATCCTCTTGTAACAATTATAAATTAGCACTGATCCACATACACACTCACTAAACACTTCTCAAACTACAATGCACACAAACCACCTGGGGATCTTGTTCGTGTAGATTCTCATTTAGCTGGTTAGGGTGGGGCCACAAACACTGCAGGTCTTTTTTTTTTTTTTTTAATAATGGCTTCATTGAGATGTAATTCATACACTGTACAACTCACCTATTTGAAATACATATTTTGATGGTTTTTAGAATATTCAGAGCTGTGTAACCATTGCTCTAATCAATTTTAGAACATTTTCACCACCCTGAAAAGACACTCTTATCTTTCAGCAGTCACTTTCCATTTCCCTTCACTATCCCCCAGCCTTAGGCAACCTCTCACCTACTTTCTGTCTCTATAAGTTTGCCTATTCTGGACCCTTCACATAAATGGAATCATATAACACCTACATGAAAATTCAATGTCACAGATATACTAAGTATCTGCGTATACATGTATTTCACACATAAAAACAATGTTTTCACCCTGAGAACCAATTTTCACCTCCTGAGAGGCAATACCACCCATTGAGAATAATGTTCTAGAACATGACTTTAAAGGAAAAGTCCCTTTTCAACTGTTGACTCTCCAGCACCACCTGTATGATACCAAGCATATTCTTTCTTCCCCAAGCAGGGCCTAACATAAGCAGGCATTCACTGGCAACTAAACCAACAGATGATGACACTACCAGTCTTATCTGTATAAGTTTATGTCAGTACAAATAAGTTTTATATTTGGTGATTTCATTAAAATATTCCTCATAGCTGGACACAGTGGCACAGGCCTGTAATCCCAGCAATTTGGGAGGGTGAGGCAGGAGGATGGCAAGTTCAAGGTCAGCCTCAGCAACTTAGCAAGACCCTGTCTCAAAATAAAAAATAAAAAGAATGGGGGATGTAACTCAGTGGTAAAGAACCCCTGCGTTTAACACCCAGCCCCAAGATGTGAGGATGTGTGAGTGTGTATGAGTGTGTGTATGTGTACTCTCAACGCAGCAATAATATATTATTTTGGAAAAAATGTTTTAACCATTATATTGGAGAAAAATATGGTAGAACATATTATCTTTCATTAAAAATATAAAATCTGGGCTATTCTAGCCTGTTCATGCTTCCCAATGAACTCAATTATCTCAAATTCCCAAATCAAAAAATTTAGTTGGAATAGAATAGCCAGATAAAATTCAGTAAGCCTAATTACATTTGTATTGGAGACAAACAACAAATAATTTCTCAGCATAAACCATGTCCCAAGTATTGCATGAGACACATCTATGCTAAAAATTTATTCACTGTTTATCTGAAATTCGAATTTAAGTGTTTATTTGCTAAGTCTGGATAGCCTAAGTTGGACTAATAGCACTGCAGCAGGTTGAAATAATTAAGCGGTAAGGAATGTGGACTCTGAAGCCAGACTACCTGAGTTCATACCCCAGCCATACCATTTGACAGGAGTGAGACCTTCAGCAAGTTACTAAATCTTCCTGCCTCCATTCTCTCACATATACAAGTAAGCATGATAGCTCAAACTACATGAAACTTAGATAAAATGTAATATTAAAAACAATTCAAGAGATAGAAAAGACATTAAATATATAGTACAGAGGATAATGATTTAAGTGCAACAAAGAAAAGTAAGCAAGAAATGGCGGAATGGAGAGACTTCTAAAGAAACTTTAGACAGAGTAGTGGAAAAGGTTCAGTATGGTAGTATTTACATAAGGACCTAATGGAAATGAGGAAGTAATTTAACAAATAAGTGAGATTCTGAAATCAGAAAGGTAAGACCCCCATATTTGAGAACCAAGTGACAAGAAAGCCTGACTCACCTGGAAGCCAGCAGTTGGTAGATCATCTAATATCTTTGTATTCTTCTTTAGGTGTTCCTTGGTGTTCCTATTTTCTACAAGCACAGAGTCCTCAGCAGGTAAACCTGAAACAGTGGAAAAACCATGGAATTGAGTCCTGTCTGGCAGTACTCACAGAGAGAGTGGCCTTCCACCTTCACATCACCCCATCCTGCCATGGGAGGTAACAGTGGTTCCGGGCTTCCTATGCTAAGAGAAAGACCACAGAAATAATTTCTCTACTCAGAACAAATTCCAAAAGAGAACTCTAGTCATTTCCCAGTTCTGAACCCTTCAATGGCTCCCCACTGCCTTTCAAACAAACTGCAAGTTTCTCTATAAGTGGTTTCTGATCCCACTGTCCAATCAAAATCACCAGGGAATCTGTTTCTCAACTGTAAAACAGAAATAAGAATACCTATGCCTCTAAAAGCTCTTATGAGGATTACATATTACAAATGTAACAGAGTAGGTAATTTTTCAGCAGCAGCCCTTACTGAGCCTTTCTTACATCTTTTTCACGCACAGATCTAGAGGATAACAATCACCTTCCCTCCAGAGCCTAAACCCTGAAGACCTTCCTTGCCTGCAGTCTTTTTCAAGTGCATTGTTCATTGATCTGCTGTTTCCTTCTCCTAAAGTAGGCAGTTCTATTTCCATTCCCCTGAATTTCAGTTCTTTTAGTTCCATGCCTTTGGCCAAGTTTTGAACCTCTGAAATAATATCCACTATGTCCACTTGAGGCAGTGTAACACCGTGAGTACAGACACAAGCCTAGTGTCTGAATCCTGACTGCCAATTAAGAATTGTGGAATCATTAGCAAATTATTCACCTTTGTGCTGTTGTCTCCAGAGCCACAAAACAAGGCTAATACCTATTTCACAAAGTTGTTAATAGAAGCAAATGAATTAATACACAAAACACCCACAATAAGACATTATAAGTATTCAGCATGTTCACTGAATTTCTTTTAAGGAATGCATGTACACAGTACTAGATTAACCACAATCCTTAGATCATGATATGCTATCAGCATTGAGTCATGCATGGTCCTCATGTTTATTTTAAATTCATTCATTTACATTTCAAGTGTAAATAAGGATGTGAACTTACTATCCAAACCCCAAACTAAAACATCCCCAATAACTTACATCTATGAATTTGCTTCTTTTCTGTCCATGCTCTAGCCTGCCATCCACAGATAGTTACAACCTTGGATTTGTATTTATTTTTCCCTAAATAGATACAGATATCTCATATTGTATACAACTTTGTTTTTAGTATTTTTATTCAAAGGATTATGAAGACTACGTGGCTTTCACCTGTCATTCTTGAAATGTCCTTAGTTCCAGTCTAATAACTTCATTTTGCAAGAGACCCAGTAAATTTGGAAGAGACTTAACTTTCAGGCCTGTACCTCCCACATGTTTTGCTCCCTGGCATCTAAAATTTAGCCATTCATTTAAAAAATTATTCTTGTCCTTGACCAGAAAGACTAAATGAACAAAAGACAATTTTTTTCCCAAATGTACACTAAACGTTAATCCCATGGGTAATCCTAGATTTTTTTGTAGAATGTGTAGTTTTGTTTTGTATTAATACTAAAGCTTAGGCTGAGTAAGAAATGTCGGGGGGGGGGCAAAACTAGTACTCTCATAGAAATAATAAATATTAAAGCAAAAATCAAACCCCCCAGATTTTCCACCTCACATCAGATTAGGCAGATTACACTGGACATATAAAATTCATTCCTTCATTCAACATTTTTATTCAGCTACTACTATGTGTAAGCATAGGAAAGACATTCAATAATGTCTGTCTCACCTTCCTCCCCACATGCCTGGATCAAGTTTGCCACCAGGGTTCCTGCCTCCTTGCTGTTCTTGGGCTGTTTAGACCTCACCCACATCTGAACCTCCTTTGGCAGCGTGTTCAGAAACTGTTCCAGCACCAGTTGTTCTATCATCTGCTCTTTGGTGTGAGTCTCTGGCCGAAGCCATTGCCGACAAAGTTCCTGGATTTGTCTCACAGCTTGGTGAGGCCCAGTCACTGACAAATACTGAAAATGCCTAAACCTTTGATGAGAAACTTTCAGAGTCCCTGGGTTTCTTATGGGGATGTTTTCTAGATTCTCCTCTTGATCATACAGACGAAAGATGTGGGGATTCCTCATGATATCCAAAACCCTGGTCATATGCAGCATCTTTACAGCTTGGCTCTTTACAGGATGGAGGTACTCTCAAAGGCAGGCTGCTCCAGGACACCCTGTGGGAGAAGATGGTGGGCAGAGTTGTATCAGAAAAAAGATACCAACACCCCAGGATCTGCAGATATTACATGGACTTACAAACGACCTGCAGAGTTAGGATTGGACAATGGGGTGGAGGTGATCTGAAGCAAAGGGACTTAGCTCATTTTGCACAAATGCCTAAACACAGTTCATAGATATTTGTGCATACTCAGATAATCAGAAACAGAGTCTGCCTCAGTCCTTATTCCCAGGTCTGGAAAATCCACAGACAGGCTACATACAAGTAATGGTACTGAAGGGAAAAGACACTTCAACCTCAAGCTACAATGAACCAAACTTATTTGATAATTGACAAAAGCAAGCATTTTCATTTAAAAAACAAGTGAGTTAAGACAACTGTATTATACAGAATGAGGAAAGATACAATATATACATCCTCAAACAAATGGATTCATATGTACAATATATGAACTCATGAAAATCAGTGCAGACAAAACAAAAGCAAAAATGTTAAAAAACCAGAACAAATATTGCACAAAATAACATAGGTAAATGGCCAAGAAACAAAATTGGGCTTGACTTTATTAGTGAGCGCAGATACACAAGTTAAAACCACAATGGGAGATCACTCCATACCTTTCAGGATATCCAAAATGAAAAAGTCTGACAATACTAAGTGATGGCAAAGAGATGGAGCCACAGTAGAAAGACACATTCATATACTGGAACTCTAAACACAAATGAGAATATACTTGGCTGGGGTGGTGGCTCAGTGGTGGAGCACTTGCTTGGCATGTGTGAGGCACTGGGTTCAATTCTCAGTTGTCCATCGACAACTAAAAAAATATTTTTAAAAAAGAAATGAGAATATGAATATCTTGCTGTTGAGTGAAAGAAAAGGGCTCAAAAATCCACATTATCTGATTCCATTTACATAAACTGAGCCAAATAAATCCAAGGTGTTAGAAGTCAGAGCAAGGAAGGGAGGGACAGGGCTGATGAAGAGGGGTCCACTGGAGGACAGAGGGCAAGGTAAGGGGGACGGGGGGTGGCATCTCTAAGGAGGAGGAAGGTGTCCCTGAGGGGGTGGGGGGGCGGCCCTGAGGGGGGGTGGGGGCGTCGGGGGGGGGGGCGTCCCTGAGGGGGAGAAAGGTGTCCCTGGGGTGAAGATGGAACAGCTTAAGTGGGGAAGGCTGTGCTGCCTTCTCTTCAAGGGGCCATGTCGCCGTCACTGACCCCAGGAGATCGCTGCAGGACTGTGGTGAAGCTGCCCCGGGAGCCGCCGCCCTTTCTGGCATCCGTCCCCTCAGCCCAGCTCCCGGGAGGCCTCGAGGCCTCGCGCTTACAGCCTCTCGAGCCTGGGCGCCACCCCGTGCCCTCGGGGGGGTCGCATGCGCAATGCTGCTGCGTGCCTGCGCAATGCTGCTACGTGCCTACGCAGTCGGGGCGGGGCATGGGAGGGGCCTGTTTGAGGGGCGGGGCCAGAACCCTGGCTGAGATTGGGACGGGGAGGGGCCTGAGGGAGTGGGCGGAGCCAGATCCCTGCCTGGGGCGGAGCGTAAGGGGCTGAGGGCGGGCCTTGGGCAGGGCGGAGCGAGAACCTTCTCTAGGGCTTCTCGCTCACCCTCTCACCCTCTCGCCTCACCGTGCTAACCCTCCTAGGATCCACGGTCCCAGGTGAGGCACCTGCGGCACCTCCCTCACCCTCCTTACTATCCCTGAGCCCAGCTCTGCCTGAGGTCATCTGCATGGCCTCTGCCTGCAGCACTCCACTGGGACTTGCTGGCCATTCCGAAGCAGTACCCCTCTGCCTCACTGGCGCCCAGGCCTGAGCACAGGCAGCGGTTCAGAGCCCCACCCACAGGCCTGTCGGAACCCAGGCCCTGGCAGGGCTTGTTCAGGGCATCTCCCAGGTTCCAGGAGAAAAAAAGCAGGGGAAGGTCAGGGCGCTGGAAGCAGCCAGGGAACCGCCCCCACCCCACCCCACCCCACCCCACCCCGGGGGGTGAAGACTTGCGGAGACACGAGAGGCAGTGTGTGAGGTGGCCACATTTTTATTGCTACAGAGTAAGTCAGGAGCCCCTTCCTCCAGCTTGACCCCCAGCTTCCTGTGGCACTGTCCCTGTCAGGGGGTCTTGCAATCTGTCACTCTCCCTACCACCCCTCGCGAATGTACCCCACCTCCTATGAAGTTACAAAAGTGATACATGCTCATTGCAATCGCTCAAGGACAACAAAGGGCAAACAGGACCCCAGCCTCCCCAGATCTCTGGAGCCTCACTAGGATCTTCTTGAGGACTCATTCTGGGAGAAAGTCTTCTTCTTAGGAACTGAGGCACCTGGTGGCTGCAGAGAAGGCTCCTTCTGTTGAAAGGTCTGAAGAAAGAGTTGCGGGAAATGGGAGATGTGAAGGAGTCTTGTCTCTATGAGCTCTCCATTCCAGCTGCTGAGGTCTCAGCTGTCAAAGGTCCTGCACGTGAGGCGCCTGCCCCAGGTGCACCTGTCCATACTTTCCTTTTGTTGCCTTGGTTTCACTTCAGCTACGGTGCATTGGGTTATTATTCTTTGTAATCAAAAGGATTCTGGAAAAAGTATACAGAGCCAGAGATGGCTCTCACCAGTCCTTGGGTGTCCTCCCCATGGCCTCTCCACTCACCCTAAGATACCTGTATGCCCTCCAGACCTCCCAGGGCCAAGAAGGGGGGGAAGGGAATTGTTCTGGAGAAGGCTGTTACGGCTGGACTCTGTCTGCAACCTCCACAGGCTGCTTTGGAACAGGCTCCACATCCCAGGACTTCCCACTGTCTTCGGACGGGTCCCCAAGCAATCCACTCTGAGGGCCTGAAAAAGCAGGCCGTGGCAGAGCCCTCAGCCGTCACTGCTGCCCAGCACCCACTGTGGCTTTTCCAGCTGCAGGTGGCGCCCCACAATGGCTAATGAAATCGACCTAGAAGGTTGTCACCGGCAGCTTTAAGTAAGGGAGGATCAGTGTTGCGCTTAACAAAGTGTTGTTCATGACAGGTGTCATCAAAGGTGAACGAACACACACACGGCCACAGGCACACCGAGACTCACCTAGCGGCAGGCAGTGGGTGGCTTGCCCAGGGCCTTCTATGCTGACGGTCCCCAGCATGAGGCTCCAGCCCCTGCCTCAGTGGGCCTTTCCTTTTCTAACCACGTCCTCCCTGGTTCACTTCAGTCCTTCAGAGAGGCGGTTGGCTAAAATTTTCTACCAAGGGGCACAGAGTAAATATATCCACCTTTATGGGCCACCAGGTCTCTGTCCCAATAGCTGGATGCTGCCTTCCTGAGCCAGGAAGCAACTACAGAGAATTCATCAGTGAGCATGCGGCCGCGCATGGGCTCCCTGCACCACCAGGCTGTGGGCTGCCCAGGCCCAGTCTGCCCTCAGATCCATTCACTGTGTCAGGTCCCACCAGTCCAGATCCACGCTGCTCTCTGCTCTGGCAGGCAGTCGACACAGAAATGCAAACACATATACCTTTTTTCCCCTGTGGTGCTGGGGATCAAACACAGGGCCTTGCACATGCTAGGCAGTGCTCTACTGCAGAGCTATATCTCCAGCTCACTTTTTAAAATAAGTTTATTTACTTTTTATGTGGTACTGAGGATTGAACTCAGTGCCTCACCCATGCTAGGCAAGCGCTCTACCACTGAGCCACAATCCTAGCCCTTACTTTTCTTTTTTTAAGACAGAGTTTGTGAAATACAAATTGTGTTAATTTGAAAGAGTACAATATAAAAGTAGCAAAAGTCTTGGTTTATGTACAAAATTGGAATAATATTTTTTTAAAAAGCAAAAGCTCTCAAAAGCCTTGGTTTCCTCACTTAAGCATTGGGGACCACGATAGCTCCTGTTTCATAGGGCACAGGTGGGAATTGGCAATGCTAACTGGGACAAAGAGCTCAGCGCTGTGCCAGACAGAGCGGGCCCCCCAAAGGCTGGCCTGTATCAGCAACACCGTCAGCAACTGCTGACGATTCCTTCCTGGCTACAGCTTGAGATCCGAAAGTGCCCAGAGCTTCATGGACCCCAAGACACGCTCCTAAAGCTAAGTATAAAACCCTACCACTGACTGTAAGGAAAACACAAATTCAGTGTCTCCCACTTGCACGCCATTTTCTTACTTTCTCGGGACATCCCGTGTGAGATTGCTGATAGCTGAGATCTCAACTAATGCTGAGGAGAACCTTCCACCATGCTGGGGATGTTACTTGTCTCCAGGGTCCATGCAGTAGCCCCTGTCCACTGACACTGACATGTGATCAGTGCATTAGAGAGATGGCACTTAGATTTTACTCCAGGTTGATTCCTCTAAATGTATGTATGTACATCTCATTAGTGGTCATTGTGTTGGACAGCACAGGAAACTACCCAAATTCCCTCTCAAACTGTTACCACAGGGCTTTTGCTTGAGACAGGGCAGGGTATTCTTTGCTGTTGGAAGGTGAGGAAGCCTACTTGGCATGTTGTAGGATTTTTTTCTGCATCCTTGGCCTCTATCCATAGATGCCAGTTGCCAGTAGCATCTCCCAGTTGGGACCACACCAAAAATATCTCTTGACATCACACGAATGTTCTGGAGGGGGAACTGCCTGTTGGGAACCATGGGTGTACCAGAAAACTCTGACGGAAACTAAGCAATGTCCACTTGAACAGTCTCCTCATTCTGACCTTGCTGGTGGCTCTGGGCGCGTTTGGACAGAGGCTGGTCACAGGCTGGGAGGGAGCTCCTTGTCCCTCTCCAGCATGCGCGTTCTTCTGGTTACACGTTTTACAGCATGCGCGGCGTCCTTCTGGTGGAGCATTTTCCTAGCATGCACTTTCTGGTGGGGCGTCAGGAGGTCCAGGGTTCTGAAGGCTCTCCCACACTGCGCGCAGGGATCTGGCCTGTCTGCGGTGTGGATTCTGCGGTGATTGTTCAGGGTGGTCCTGTCGGTGAAGCCTTTCCCACACTCGGTGCACACGAAGGGCTTCTCCCCTGCGTGCAGCCGCTGGTGCCTGATGATGCTCGACTTACACCGGAAGGCCTTTCCGCAGCCCTGGCACCGGTGCAAGGCGTCCTCCCCGTGGCTTTTCTGGTGCTTGAGGAGAGCCGCCTTGCTGGGGAAGGCTTTCCCACACTCCGGGCAGTCCTCCCGGGCCCCCGGCACGTGGATCTGCTTGTGCTCGGACAGGTGAGCGCCATTCCGGAAGTGCCTACCGCACTCTTCACACTTGTGTGGCTTCTCCGCCTGGTGGAGCCTCCGGTGCTCTACCAGGTGCGAGTTGACCCTGAAGTCCTTCCCACACTCGCGGCAGCGGTAGGGCTTCTCCCCAGTGTGGATCCTCTTGTGCTCCGTCAGGGACGAGCTGCGGCCGAAGCACTTCTTGCACTCGTCGCACTTGTAGGGCTTCTCCCCGGTGTGCACCCTGCGGTGGCGCGTGAGCTTCGTGCTCTGCTTGAAGGTCCTCCCGCACTCCTCACACTTGAAGGGCGTCTCCCCGGTGTGGATCCTGAAGTGGCTGCTGAGCGTGGAGCTGCTGTTGAAGGCCTTCCCACACTCCTTACACTTGTAGGGCCTCTCCCCAGTGTGGATCCGCCGGTGCGTGAAGAAGTACCAGCTGTGTCTGAAGGACTTCCCACACACGTCGCACTTGTGGGGCTTCTCCCCCGTGTGAATCCGCTCGTGCTCCACCAGGTGGAGGGTCTGGTTGAAGGTTTTCCCACATTCCTTACATTTAAAGTGATTCTTGCCCTTTCGGAGGCTCTGATGCTTTTTGGAGCCCCCAGAGCCCTGTGTTTTCTTACGAGTGCCCTTTTCTGGGGTCTTCTTTCCTTGACGGGTTTTCTTTGCGGTCTTCTTTGGTGTTGGTGCTGTGGAGGATGGCTTCTGGCTGGAAGGTTCCTTCGGGGGTGCTGTTGAGGATGG
>JAJEJO010001154.1:37774-138280 GCA_020662805.1 Glaucomys volans | reverse complement strand
CGGGGGTGCTGTTGGGGATGGCTTCTGGCTCGAAGGTTCCTTCGGGGCCACAGGTTCATGCTCTTTCTCAGCAGCAGAGACGTTCTTGCCTGCTCTTTTGCCTGCCGTGGGACCAGCTCTCTGGGTACCTGGAGATGGTCTCTTCTTGCTTTCCGAGGCCCTTCCTGCCCTAGCACTCCGGGGGCCACGACTCTGGACTGTTTTCTTTGCCTTTTCCTGCAGTGGAGTCTTAGAACTGTCTGGCTTTGGTTTTGTCTTTCGTTTATGCTGTGTCTTCTTGCCTGAAAGAGATTCAGAATGCAAACATCCATTTTATGTTGTGTTTTGCTTTTAAAATGTTTTGTTGGCACATAACACAGGCACCAAGTTTTTGTACAGATAAAAAGTCCTCCCTTGGACTAGTGCTCACAGAGTGAACCCGTGGGTGTTCACAGCACTTTCCCTCACACTGCTGTCCTCACCCCAACCCTTAGCGACATGATCAGCATTGCCTGTTCTTGCACACCTATGAACGTAGCTATAGTTATGTGTCCTTTAGTGTCTGCATTTGTGCACTCAGCGTCACCTTTGTGACATTCATCAGTACTGTTTCCAGTCATTGTAAACCACACACTTGTGCTGCTTATAGTATTTCATGGTGTAAATATGCCCAAACATATTTGCCTATTTTACTATTTATAGGTGCTTGGAGACCCCACTTGGGGTCGTTCTGAGCAGAGCAGCTATGAACACTGCAGCACACATCCTTGTGAACACAGACGCATGTCCACTGGGTGTACCCCGGAGAGCTGTCGGGGTGCTGAGAAGGTGTGTGTGTGATTCCAGCGGATGCCTAGCATTCTCCCCCTCAATAGCTATAACCACATAGACTTCCATCAACAGCCTCGGGAGGCCCGCTTGCTCCATGCCTGTCATTGAGCAAATGCTTATGTCAGGCCAAAATGCGTGTTTTGAAATCCTCATCCCTCAGGTGATGGTATCTGTGCTGGACCCTTATGAGTTGGTTTAGGTACCAGGATGGACCTCTGTGAATGGGATTTTTGCTCTGACAAAGGCCAGGGCCCTCTCTGGCTCTGTCCTCTATGTGAGGGCACCTTGGGAAGCTGACAGCCTGCAACCTGAGGGAGGCCTTCCCATGCTGGCACCCCAACCTGGCCTTGCGGGCTTCAGAAGCAGGATCGACCTTGTGTGCAAGTCTCCCAGGCTTGCTTTGTTCTGGCTGACAACAAAGCCCCACACCACATTCTTGCCAATACTCATATTTCTCCTTGAAGTCATCTTGGGGGGACAGTATCACTGGAGCTGATTTAGAAAGTAGAAACTTCTTCAAGACATACTCACACTGGGTACGTGATAAATATCTGGAGCTTGGAACTAGGGAAGCAGAAGCAGGGGTGTGAAAGAGGATCACTAGCTAATGAATATTGCTTATTATTATTTGTGATTCTTATCCCATCTTATATTAATATCATTATATTTTACATAATTATATTTTAGCATGTAATTGTGCTACATAATTACATTAAATAATTAGTTGCATGTTATATACTATATTTGTTTTTGTCTGACTCACATCTGGGACAATAGAACAAATAGGTGAGTGAAATAAGTCTGCATACTCTTGAGGTTTAAAACACTGGTGGGTAATAATAATGCTGCTCAAAAACGTGCCCTTGTTTTTCAAGTCCACAGAGGGCTGCGAACTGCTGACATTTGAAAAGATGAAGGTCCCATACAGACCAACCGGAACCAAAGAAAGCCACATACATCTTTCCAAGGTTCTGGTGGAAGCAGTAACTGAGGGACAGTGGAGGGAGAGCACCTGGGGGCGGGGAGAGCAGCCAAGGCCAGGCCAGCACCTGAGGTGCCAAGATGCCCACCCATGCCCTTGGCTCACCGGTGGCGGCAGGGCTCACAGCGCCTCCCTTGTCCTCCTCTGGCGGGGGCCCTCCGGGGGCAGGTCTGTCCTCCACACATGGCTCGATGCCTTGCTCCAGTCTGGTGATCAAACTTGGCTTGAAGAAATGACGCCCCACTGTGCAGAAGGAAAGAATGTTGCATGCCCCCCGAATTCCTCTCCAATGCCAGCACTGCACAGGAAGCCCAACAGTGGGCTGGGGGTGCTCCTGCCGGCCTGCAACCCGCACTCAGCAGCTCCCACCCCAGCACGATCCCTTGAGCTGGGGAGAGCTGAGCCCCACAGGGAGCGCATCTGCCCACTCAGACTGGTTTAATTGTGGCCAAGTGACTTTAGCCAGCCCCATCAGAGTGAAGCCATCCCTCTCACCTTTCTTGCTGCAAGCTGTCTAGCCCCTGAGCACCAGGCGTCACTGGCAGCTCTGGGCTACGGCTTGCTGTGCCACGATAGGATGAAGCCTACCATCTGCACGCTCAGCCTCTGCCTAAGTCCCAGGGAAGAGCGCCCAGGGTCTTCCATAAAGCTCAGAGCACTTCAGAATTGAGATGGCGCATGGGGAGACCGTCCTTACCCAGGGAGGCCAACGTCCTGTAGTTCTCCAGCATCACGTCCTTGTACAGGGCCTTCTGTGCAGGCTTCAGCAGCTTCCACTCATTCTGGGTGAAGTACAGGGCTATATCCTTGAAGACCACTGGTTCCTGTAACACCAAAGCCCTGCAGCTCTTCACCCAGGGACTGGCTCTTCCCTGGCCCAGGAGAGGGTGTGGAAGGTGGGTGCAAGTTTGGAGTGTGTTCAGAATCCTGCATGGCCGCGGACAGTGAGCTCAGCTCCCGTGCCTCACCCTGCCCCACACCCACACCCCTTCCCTGTCACCAGGAGGTGCCCTCCCATTGTGAATTTGAACTTGGCCACAGCACTTGCTTTGGCCAGTGGGATGTTGGTTAAATGTGACATATGCAGGAACTTGGAAAAAGATACTTGATAATTGGCTGCCCCTCTACTGCTTCCAGGAGGAGGAACACGCCCAGGTCAGCCTGTTGGAGCCTGACCCAGGCCCCTGGAGGAGCCGACACCCAGAGTGCCCCCAGACCGCTCTTCAGAAGGAGCCTCCTAAACAACCCCTTCGGGGTACATGTCCCCAAAGTTCTGTGATGTCTGCTGTGCAGCATTGCCATGGCAACAAATGACTGCCACAGGTACATTCCCAGTGTTCCTGTGGGCTTGAGAGGTGAGTGTATGGATCAGCATCAGTGCCCGGAAGAGTCCTGCATGTCAGGCACTTGGGCCTCTGAAAATCTCCCAGTTTCCATATCTGTTATGCAGATACCAAGGATGGTTAGGAACTCAGACTTAGGAGACAGACTTCCTGGGTTTCACTCCTGGCTTGGCTACTTAACAAGCTGTGTGACCTTAGGCAGGTGATGCAAGCTCTCTGTGCTTCCACTGCCTTATATCTGAAATAGGGATAACAACAGTACCTACCTCCCAGGTCACTGTGAGGATTGAGTGGATCAACATGGTGTCATGGTCAGTGTTCACTATATTCTAAGTATTTCCTTAAATGTGAGGGATTCCAGGCAACAGGAAATTGGTGCAGACTTGGAGATCAGTTCATTCATGTATTCACCAGGGCCTGGAGCTGGGGAGGAGTTCGCCTAACAGGCCAGGACTGTGCAGGACACAACACACCCACTTTTTTGCTGTGCTAATAAGAGCTGTAAGTGAGTGCATGGCTGCCTAGTCAAAGACCAGATTTCCTAGCACCCTGTCAGTGGGACAGGGTCACATGACTGCGTTCTAGCCAATGGGTGTAAGCAGAAGTGACAGATCCATCTTTGCCTTTAGAAGGACCAAACTGTCCTTCCCTTCCCATGTCTCCCCTTCCTTTGGGGCAGAATGTAACTGTGATTGGGTGAGCCCTCCTCCACCTTCTAGGGAAGAGGACCAGATCAAAGGAGGCTGGGTGGTGAGCCCCATGCAGTGGTCACTGCCCCACCAGGATGTTCACACAGGGACTGTCCCTGAGTGGGAAATCAAGTCACTCCACCCACAAAGTTTCTGAATTCAGAGGACAGCAGCCAAACCTGCATCCCTCCTGGGCACACGGTTCAGGGCAGGGAGCAGAGAGATAGACAGAGCCCCAGGGACACCTGATGTAGCATGGCCGGTGCTGGAGGCAGTGGCACGTGCCCAGGAGCACACAGGACACCAGTGGGTACATTTTGGGGATCTCTAAAATAGGCTTGAAAGAGATGGCAGCTGAGCTGTCTCCAGAACGAGAGGAGTCTGTGAGGCAGAGCAGGGCAGAAGGTGTCCCCAAGGAGGTGAAAGGCAGGCAGGCAGAAGGCTCAAGGACAGGAGGAAACTGGAGAAGCACAGAACGTCGGCACCACAGGGCAGCAGGCCAGCGCCCAGGTTCAGCCACATCCGAGCGGGGTCCTGGTCCCACATCTGTAAGATGGGAAGAAGAGCTGATGGTTCCGCCCCTGGGATTAAACAGTGAGGCAAGAGAAGAGCCATAACAACATCCATCACTTAAAGGAGCCGGAAGCACACGAGCGGCTAGGTAACTGCTGTCACCTTGGTAGGTTTGTTAAAACTACCTGCTGTTGTAATAGCGTCACCACTTCTTTTCCAATATAGAGCATGTGCCTCAATGCTACCACCTGGAAAGCGATGGGCAGCTCTGGTGACTTCCGTCAGGACCATTCCCAGTGGTGACCATGGCACTCTTCTGTGGAACCGACGGGCTGCTCTCCAGCCCTCAGCTATTGGTGGATTTCTCCACTGGCAGAGTGCACAGGCAAGAGTGTGTCCACAACTCACCCCACTCACGACGATCAGAAGTGGGGCTCAAAGAGTCCAGACCAATTTTCCAAGCAGGGAAAAGTTCCCATCACTTCCTTCAAACACTTACACGACAGGCACATCCCAAGAACTGCACAACCCACCCTCTATCCTTGTAATCACCCTGTGCTGGGCTACCGCAACCAGTCCATTTCACAGATGAGGGAGCTGATGCACAGAGGAGTTCAAGAAAGAACCCAAGACCACACAGCTGGTATGGCTGAGTTGAGAGTCTGGGCTTGTGGCTTCACTGGGCTGGGCCCCTGGCCATGGGTCATCAGTGGACGGGAGGGCAGGGTCCTGCTCTGTGCCCGTTCCTCTCCTTGGCTCCTCAAGCCTTGGCTCCACTGCCTCTCAGGGCCAGTTCATTCTCTGACCTGGGGTGGGGGCTGACTGTGCACTGTGGTGCACCCCTGGCCCATTAGATGCCAGGAGCGTGTTCCCTCCAGCGTAACAACCAAAATGTGTCCACACAGTGCCGAAGGGCCCTGGAGGCAAAGGTGCTTCCTGGGGAGAACCACAGCCTTACTCCATGCTTCCCTTTCTTGGTTTGTGGGAGAGGCAACGACACACACCCACTTCGACTTCAGGGACCCACATGTGACCCAGGCTGGGCCAGTGAGGGTCCTGCCTCCCCCGTTGCTGCTTGGTTCAGTGGTGGGCATGTGACTCATAATGGGCCAATCAGAATATTTCCTACCCCTAGGTTATTTGCAGGATCCAAAAGGGCCTCCTCACTGATTGCTTGTTAGCTGCAACGAGGACAATCGGAAAGTATTCAGTGGAGAAATCAGACAACTACTTTGACCAGAATCAAAACTAGCATCCACCAATGAAGACAGACCACAGGCTGATCAAATGTGGGGCCCTGAGTAGGCACAGCATCACCTGGGCACAGAGGCATAATGTGAATGGAGTTCACAAAAAGGCACCCCAGGCCCCATGTACCGCGACTCTAGTCTTCAAAAATGCCAGTGTTGTAAAAGGCAAAAAATGGCCAAGGAGGCTTTCCAGATTTGAGGAGCTCTTCATGACTACTAACTTCAACATGGTCCCAGACAAGATCCTGCACTGGAGAAGAAAGAATGCCAAAAGGGGTGACTTTTAGCAAGTTTAAAAGACAGGGACATCGAGAGCAGGTTTGATGGAAAGCATTACACCAAGGGTAAACATAGAAGGTTCTAAGGGCACTTGGGTCATGTGGGAGAAGAGTCTCAGGAGACGGACAGCCGTGTTCAGGGCGGGTGCTGTGATGGGTGCACTCCACGCTCAGTGGTCTTGAAGATGGCACATGTATTACAGTGGAGAGAGCAGATGTCAAAGCAAACAGCAGAAACCTTAATGGAAGGTGAAGCCAGGTGAGCTGTGTACTAGTGTTGCACTTGTTTTGGTGTTTTAAATTATTTCCATAATATCCACATATATTTTTCCGTGTGTGTGTGTGTGTGTGTGTGTGTGTGTGTATACTGTTGCTGGCACTAACAGTTTAGCATTTGCACCTGGTTGGCAGGCCTAGAGTCCAGAAAAATTCCCAGAACCAATTCTGATTGGCCAAGACTGAGTCACATGCCTGGCCCTGAGCCAATCACTGGGGTCCTGGGTATGGTATGCTCAGAATGGATGGGGGGAATGCCAGGAGAAGGGGCAGGATCAGCTTCACCCAATGTGGGTGGCAGACAGGGGTTCCCAAAGAAAGATCAAGAGTGTAGCCAGGAGGGGCACGTGGTCCAGGAGGATGGGGCACGCTGCCAGCCTCCATCCACCACAGCCTCTCTCCCTCCCTGCACTGCTGTTCCCATGCATTCCATCCATGTGTGGACACTGCCCCCTACTCATCCCAGCCGTTTCTAGGCTGGGGCTCTGTCAGCAGACAACAGATGAGATCCCTGCCCCCAGGTGTAATGGCGCAGGCAGATGATGGACACACACCAGCAGCACAGTGTCAGGTGTGGCACCATTTCCCCTGAAGACACTGAAGCATGGCAAGGGGTAGAGAGTGACGGGCTAGTGACCTTTCTGTTCTGCAGTGATGGGCACGTTCCCAGGGTGTCACACATACTGGACGGGGGCTCCTCCACTGAGCTCCATCCCCAGCCCAGTAGGTAACGTTTGACCAGAGATAGGAATTAGGAAAGAGGAAGTAGGGAAGAACAGCCCATCTCTAAGGACAACCACCCTCCTCTGGGTGCAGTGCACACCAAATGAGCTGGCCTCTGACCAAAGAGGAGACAATCGCTTACCTTGCTCCAGGCCAGTGGAGGTCTGGCTGGCATTCTTCCCTTCCTTTTGGAGAGCTTGGTAGGGGGAGGACTCGGATCCCGCGAAGCCAGGGCTAGTGGAGGGAGGGGAGAGTCATGAGGCCAGCCTGGCTCTGAGGGCTGGCATACCCCCCAGGACACCTTAGCAGTGAGAGAGCTGACCAGAGGGAGTGCAGATCGGCTAGTCTCCATGCTCTGGCGTGGACTTTCTGTAGCGACTCTAGCAAAAGGAACTAGAAACAAGACCTCTAATGGCAGGCACAGGAAGCTACCACGTGTGCAGAAGTCATTCATAGCTACGTCATAACAGATGCACACGAGTAGCTGTCTGGGTGAGCACAGAGCTCTCTGAAGAAACTCGACAGACTGTCTCTGGGCAGCACCTGGGACGTGAGGAAGCAGAGGCCAGCAGAGTCCCTTGACTGGGAAGTCGTCAACACATTCGTGATTTCTGTCCCTCCTCGTCACAGCGCTGACTCCCCCAGGCAGACGTGAGGGAGGAAATGCTCAGGAAGCCCCATGCGCCTGCCTTCCCCCTCTGACGTTCTGCCATGCTGCTTCCTCAGGCCTCATTGCCTGGCCGTCGGCCCTTCTGCCCATACATCTTAGAGTGGGTGCCTTTCACAGAACACTGCAGACCAGTTCGCGTCCCTCCTGAGCCTGTGCAGATGCAGGGCCTTGGTGAGAGTTTACAGCTCATTTGACTGACTTTAGGGAAGATTTACATACAGGCAAGAGGGCACCTCTCAGGCACCATGCCAAGGAGCTGAGACACACATATACCTGTGCACCCACAGGCCCACTGAGATGGGCCCTCACATCTGATTACACTTTCCAATCAGAACGTCAGACTGGTTAAGTCATACACATTATCATAGTACTGGGTGTCTAAAGCAGAGATCACACGGGGTCAGTCTGGCCTTGATCTGACCCTCAGGACCACAAAGCTAGAAAATCCCCAGCTGGGGAAGGAGTTCACCTTCTCCACCTCCCAGAATCTCCTCACCTCCCAAAATCCCTGCCTCCCCGAATCTCCACTCTCCTCCCAGATTTCCCACCTCCCAGAATCTTCTCACCTCCCAGAATCTCGCTTCCCCAAATCTCCTCACTTCCCCAAATTTACAGGGAACAGCGTGTGCAAGGCCCTGAGTCAGGTCATTTAAGGCAAGGAAAGCCTCCGGGGTCTGGATCCCCATGAGCCTGAAGGAGATGTGGGTGATGAAGTCAGAGGCTGGCTGGTGGAAGTCACCAGGGCCTCCTGGGCCCTGCTCGAGGCTGGCTGAAGATCCCCTGTGTTTCATAGCACCCTTAACCCCCGCCTGGTGGGAACAGCTTGGAGCGGGCAGCAGACCCCCAGTCAGGTAGACTGGCGGCCACCCAGGCAGGAGGAGCACTCTTCCTGGCTCAGAGGAAGTGGATGGTTTCCTGAAGGTCTTCAGGAGAGATTGTGTAGCATTGCAACTTGCCTGTGGCCCTTCTCTGCCAAGTGACCAATGATGGACCACAATCCTAGGCATCATCCCAGAGAAATGAAAATGTCCACACAACAGCCTTAGTGATGCCTGGAACACCTTCATCTGCAACAGGCAGACCTGGACACACTCCAATGTCCCTTGAAAGGCAAAGCCAACCTGTGGTCCATTGGCCACGTGGAGCGTGTCCTGTGAGTGACCTGTGTGGAGGCTGCTGCTGTGGGTCCATCACACCAGACCAAACAGAACCTAGGCACTCACGCCAGGTGTGGTAAAATCAAGATGAACTTCCAATGAGCCAGATTCCCCCAAACCAGGGCATTCAAAGCAACTCACCAGGGGGCCCCACCTGCCTGACCAGGTTGATAAGGAAACCCTCTGTTTCCCCTGTAAGTAAAGCAGCTTTGAAAAGAACAAACCGCTTTTTGTTCCCTTTCTGCTCTTCACACCTTGTCAGTCTATTAAGTGACTTTCCACTGCTCAGGTCATCAGAGAACCTAAGTCTTCACATGAGATGCTACCCTTTAAATCTATTGAAAAAAAAAACTTTTTCCCCTGGTACTGGGGATTGAACCCAGGGATGCTTTACCACTGAGTCACATCCCTAGCCCTTTTTATTTTGAGACAGGGTCTCACTAAGTTGCAGGGGCTGGCCTCGACCTTGTGATGCTCCTGCCTCAGCCTCCTGAATAGCTGAGATTATACAAGTGTGTGTGCTACTGTGTCAGACTTGAAGTTTTGGTATTGAACATTGCTAGTCAGCAACAAAGAGGAGTCAAGTGTTTATGTGCAATACCACTAATACAGATCTCAACCACATTGTGCAGTCAAAAACTAAAAGGCAAACAAAAGGTCACAAACTCCACAAAACTCTAGTTGAACATTCTTTACATGATGAAATTCAGAGAGGGTGAGCAGAGGAGTAATTGATGGTTGGTAGGAGTGGGTGTGGCTATGACAGGACAGGGAGCTCAGGTGGGCAGGGGTGGGCGTGACTATGACAGGACAGGAGGATCAGTGGGCAGGGTGGGCGTGGCTAGGAAGAGCTCCGTGCTGAAGAAACAGTATTGTCTGGTAGCAGTGATGTTATGTCATACTGCCGATGTAACCAAGTGACACAGCAATGCACACATACTCTTGTCATGTTGACGTCTTGCCTTACATGTGTTGCCATCAAGTGAGAGTGACCACGAGGGCAAAGTGGATCAAAGGCACACAATTGACTGAACTCTCTGTGCTGATTTTGCAACTTTGTATGAATCTGCATCACACAAGCCCTGCGGCCCTCCTTTGTGGGCCAACCCATCAGCAGGACCCACGGGTCTGGGCCCAAGTCACCCCACACTCCCATCTGCACCCCATCTCTGGTCAGCTTCCAGAATCTCCAACAAGCTGCCTCACAACCCCTGGCCAGACAGTAGGATGCAGGGCTAAGTCAGGTGGACCTCCAGGTCACAGTGAGTGGGCAGCTCCCAACACACAGCCCTGAGGGAAGTGCCAGCACTCCTCCCAGTGACCTCAGTGCTCTGGGGTTCTACCTAGGAGAGTCTCTGACCCTCTCTACCCCAGGGGAAGGCAGAGGGAGGACACTGGGGTGGGGGAGGGCCTGGAGTCCAAGCTGCTGAGCACGACTGGAAGCCCTCCCCGATGTGCCCACCTCTGCCCCAATGCCATGTCTCTCACCTCTATCATCTTGGGGCTTGGTCTTCACCTCCGAAGTCTCCTTGTCTTTGATGGTGTCAAGATTTCGCCTTTTGTGTGGGGGGGACATGGCTCCTAGGGAGAGGGCTGTGCAGCGAGGAAGCCTGAGCTGGAATTCTGCACTCAGCAGCTGGGGCCCTCAGGCAGAAGGTGTCACCTCCCCAAGTCTTCTATACACAATTGGAAAGAAGTGTCAGCAGGGCCTCCCCCCTAGAAAAATCAATCGAATGATTTGTGAGAGCACTTGGCAGGGGCAGAATCAGGGACTGTGGGGCGTGAGGCTTGGAGGGGGTCTCTTCTGTTTAAGCAAAAGGTGGAAAAAATGTGTGAAAGCTGCTGACACCAAGATGAAGTCATTCTTGTCAGACTCAGACAGAACAAGAGCCAGGAAGTTATGGAGAACTCTTCAAGTCCCGGCGAGGGAAGTACTGAGGTAAGTACTTTCTCAGGGACTTTCTAAAGCCCACAAGGAATTTCTCCCTGCTCTACACACACCCCATGCTTTGCAAGCCTTGCCCATATGCACAGATTTCCATAACCATGTTTATCTTTACCATCCCAAGATGCCCTGGACAGACACTTGCTCAGAATGGCACCTCCACCAGTGAGCTGTGGCCAACTCCCACCTCAGGTCTCTGACCAAGGGACTCTGTATCCACATAGCTCTGATAAAGTTCTCCCTTTTCTGCTTATAAAAATCCCCCTTGCCTAAACCTTTAATATGCCTGTTATTTACCGTGGCACATGCAGTGTTCTCCAGTTCCCAAATAAATAGCATTATCGCTGGAGACTCTCAGATTGTTACTGTGCTGACAATTATGAATGCAACTGGGGTTCTGAAGGGGAAACTCATTTTATTGCACATCAAATCATCCTCTAGTGCCTGAATATAGTCAGGGCTCAGTGAAGGCAGCTCTTAGTGAGCCTGCAAGTTCCCCTGTCGTTCTCACCCTATTCTAAAGTGCTGATGTGGGCTGGGGTATGGCTCAGTGGTAGAGTTTTTGCCAAGCAGTCACAGGACCCTGGGTTAGATAGATCCCTGGATCCACAAGCAAACAAACAAAAACAGATCTAAGAAACTGAAGCGACAACAGAGTGGCTCAGACCAAGACACTGCAGAGTTTTAAGAAGCTCAAGTTCAAATTCAGCTGTGTTCCCATTATGTTTTGAATGTGATTTGTCCTCCCCAAGCTCATGCAGGATTTTGAGCCTCAGAGTCTTAGGGTAATGTATCAAGAGAGTGGAAACGTAATCAGACCATAGTGTTTAATGATGAGTCCTTTGGGAAGTGATAAGATTAGGTCATTAGGATGGAGCCCCCAGGATTGAATCCTTTACCAGGGAAGGGAGAGACACCACAGACACACATACATTCCAAACATGATCCCTGCAGCCCAGGAGGGACCTCCCCAGAGCTTGCACCATGCTGCTGGGACTTCACCCCCAAACTGTGAGCCAAAATAAGCCCCTTTTCTTTATCATCTGCCTTAGGTATTTCACTATAGTAGAGGAAAATGGGCTAATCACATTGTTCACATGAACATTGGGCAAATGGCCCTGCTTTATCTTGTGTGGGTACCTCCTACTTTGAAGCAGGATGTTATATGACTCCTCAGGACTGCTACGAAGGTGGAGGGGCCAGTCCATGTGGCCCTGCAAGGCACTGCTTGGGGAGAAGCAGCCCTACAGCAAAGTGGGGTGCTAGAAGGCTCAGCTGGGGGCTCCCTGCCACTCCCAGGTGTCATCAGGGTGTGAGGGTAAAGCAGGGAGGCAAGGACTGGGGCAGGTCTGTCTGGAAGAGAAGGGGTGGTTCCCAGCCTACCATTCGCTAGGTATGAGACCTCCGGGACTGAGTTGCCAGACTGAGTAAATAAAAATAGATGGCACACAATGAAAACAACATCAGCTTAAAGACACACAATTTTCAAGGATAGTTATAGCCCTGTTACTGCCTGGGACATGCCTCTGCACTATTTTAAAAATGTATTTAGTAAGTTATTTTTAAGTTATTTGTAAGTAGAGGTGTGTCCTATACAACACTTGATAGTTACTAAAAAGTAGTTTTTGTCTGAAATTCAAATTAAAGTAGGTGTTCTGTATTTTCTCGGTGATCTGAATATTAGGTTGGTTATTTAACCCTCTATGCATACTTCGGCTCCATAAAAATGAGAGCAAACGTGACCAACTCTGAAGACTGAATGAACGCATGCATGTTGAGGAATTCAGCAGTGCCTATGGCAGAGAAAGCTGCTGGGCTGAGTCAAGAGGTCCCTTCCTCCACTCTGGCCCCAGCTTCCCTGCACCATGTCCCTATCACTGAGGTCTTCATCCGGGTCTCATATGACTGTCCTCCAATCCACCCCATCTAGATGCTAGGGAAAAGAAAATCGCCATTGAGGAAAAGAGGTGCCCATCACACAGCTTCATGCCTCGATGAGGTAGAAGGGCCTGGTACCCATGACTGGGGGATTGGAGGTCCAGGGATAGGCTTGGCAGACTGGCAATGTGCTCCTGACACATGGCGAGCCTCCTCACAGACTGTCCCACACTCTCCTTACTCACACAGACTTGGAAAAGCTCACAGGCACTTCCCATTGCCCCGCAGGTCTTTTTAAAGACATTGAGACTCACTGGCAGACCCTCACACATGTGCAAACACAGCTTCAAACTCAGGGGAATTCCAGACTCGGTCAGACACAAAGGGCACACCTGGGCACACAGACACATCCATCCTGACATACACTCCAGGGAAACAGAAACACACTCGCTGAAGCTGGACCTGTTGGTGAGCACCCAGACCGTTTCACACATGTGCAGGCACGGACATGCACACATCCCATCTGCAGATGTACACCCTGGAACTCCAAGTCATCCTCCCAACACAGACCCTTGGACAGCATCCCCTGGCTGCCTGCTCAGGGGCGGCTCCCTATGCGGGGCACAGCCACTGCAGAGCCCCTATCCCTTTCCAAGTCTCTCACCCACAGCTCTTCATCGGAGTCCTGCCGGACCCCAACGCTTCCTGAGGACCCCCAGATCCACGCTCCCCAAACTGTCCTAAGAGTCTCCCCCCAAATCAATTTCTTGTGCCCCCATCAGGGCAAGGGGATAACTGGCCTCTTTAGTCCCCAACTGATCTGTCCAGCGTCCTGGAGGACTCCCTCCATCCCCCACCACACTGGCGTTCCCCAGACCCGACCCTCCTGCTCCTAGATCCCTCCTGACCCGGCCAGGCTGCCTGTCCTGGAGGAATCACCACGTCCTCCTTGGGCCGGTCCCCGTCTCCTCAGTCTCTTCTTCTTTCTCCTGGTGTCCAGGGACATCCGGGGACCGAGTTGTCCCGCGGCTCAGCGAGCTGCTGATCGCGTCGGGGACTGCCTGGGGTCCCTAATACGGCGGCGCGGCAGTGGCCGGCTGCAGCCCCTCGCGCCGCCGGCGTTCAGCAGACACAGCAGGGCGGCGGTCCGGACACGCCGCCACCCGTTCCCGCCGCGCCCAGCCACGGGGGCCGTCCTCGGGCTGGGGGCTGTCCTTGGGGCCGGGAACTGTCCACGGGGGCCGTCCTTGGGCTGGGGGCTGTCCTTGTGGCCGGGAGCTGTCCACGGGGGCCGTCCTCGGGCTGGGGGCTGTCCTTGGGACCGGGAGCTGTCCACAGGGACCGTCCTAGGGCTGGGGGCTGTCCTTGGGGCCCAGAGTCGTTCTGGGGGCCATCCTCGACCTGGTGCCTTCCTGGGAGCCAGGGGGCTGTCCTCAGGGCTGGGGGCAGTCCACAGGGGCCTTCCTAGGGCTGAGGTTGTCCTGGGGAGGGGCTGTCCTGGGGACCATCCTCAGGCCCAAGGTTGTCCTGGGGGCTGTCATCAGTGGGTCAGGGTGGAACTCAGGGTCACAGCTGTTCTAGGGGTGGGAGGATCTGTCTCTAGGGTCGGGAGCCGTCCTGGGGGTCGGAGGTTGTGCGTTGGGGGGCGGGGGCAGGGCAGTACTCAGGCCGGGCTTTCCTGGAGGCTGGCTGCCAACAAGGCGGTGCAGTCTGGACGTGTGGACCTCAGACCTAGCCGGGCACGCACGCGCACGCACGTAAGCGACACCGTTGTGCAGACATGCAAGTGGACTCACGCGCCACGCAGGCCGGCGACGCGGCACACACGGGCGACCACGCAGACCAGAGCGCACAGGTGGCCCAGACCCGCATGACCTCGCGGTCCCACGATGCCCATGCACCCTCCGCAGGCACACTACCACTGGCACCCTCCGCAGGCACACTACCACTCAACGCGCACACCACCAGGCTCACGGCGGGGCGGCCCACAGCCGCGTCGTCGGGCACGCGCGCACTCGCTCGCGCGCGGCCCGCCCTCCCGCGCACGTTCTGCGAGGCGGCGAAGCGCGTCCGCACCCGGGCCGTCGGGCCGTCGCCGGACAAGACGCGCTATCTGGGACGCGGGACTCGCTCGCAGCGCTCAGGCGGTCCAACCGCACGCGCCGCTCAAGGGAAGCGAGCAGGCGCGCGGGCCCAGCCCCGGGAGGGGCCCCGCCACCCCGACCCGACCGAGGAGCCCGACGACCGTGCCAGAGGGCAATGCGCTCGCCTGTGGAGGACCACAAGTCCCAGAAGGCAGTGCGCTCGCCCGTGGAGGACCACAAATCCCAGAAGGCCGCGCGGCGGAGCGCAGAGGAGCGGCGGAGCGCGGGGGCCGCCGGGAGAGGGAGTCCTGCGCGGCGCGTGCGCGTTTGGGCTCCCGCGTCTGCGGCAGCCGGTGCCCTGGGTGGAGCTTGTAACTCCAGAGGCCCCGGTGCCTGCACTTGTCGGAGCGGGCGGTGGAAGTAGGACCGGCGCCGGTTCTCACTGTGCTCCTGGGCGCCTGTGCGCCCACCGTCGCAGGGCGGGGCCGTGTCCCAGCCGCAGCCCGCTACCCTCCGTCGCCAAGGGGCGTGCTGGGCCCACCGGGCTGCCCACCTTAGACGGCGCCGGCGGGCACGGCTGCCCCCCGAGGCCTCTCCCCCCACCCCTCCTGAGGTGACCTAGGGACGTCGCCTCGGCACTGCCGAGGTAAGAGTCGCGGCGAGCCCTGGGTCGTGGACCCGCACCGCCGCCCTCCCGGCCAGGGTTAGTTCACTGGCCTCAGCAGGGTTCATGGGCGTTTAGGAACCTCCCGCTGTCGGCCATAAGTAGCCAAGCTCAGCGGCCAGCCGGCCAACCCCAGGGTCAGGAGCTGATCCTGACTGTGAGCGGGAAACACCGCGTGCCACTGAGGGTCTGTCGCTCAGGCAGCATCGCTGTGACTGTGGTCAGCTGCCACTGTGGTGTGTGAGTGGCACGAGAGGATGCAGTAAGTCCCTAGGTGTTCAGGACAGGCTGGTCAGCAGGAGAGAAGCTGACTCTAGGGTGCCTCTGCTTCACCAAGGGTTCACACTGCCCGGCAGCCAAGGCGTGTGGTGTGATCACCTGCCCCCAGGTGTCTGGCTGGCCGGGCCAGCCGGTATTGGTGGTACCAGCACTGGCTCCTTTCTCATCCTGCCTGCACAGGGGAGTAGCTGGATTGCTTGCTCTTCACCTTGTAGTGTTCCTGTGTACAAGAATTAGTACTTATTTGGATCCAATATCCAGTAGTTTGCATTTGTTGCTTTGGCCAATAAATGGATTATCCATGTGTCATGGTTTGGATCAATGTCCCCAAAGGCCTATGTGTTACTGGCTTGGTCCCCAGGGTGGTGCTGTCAGTCAGTGGTGGATCCTTAAAGTGGGGCCTAGTGGGAGGTCCTTAGTCATGGAGGACCCTGGCTTCTTGGTCTTACTCTGCTTCCGGGCTTGTGGGGTGAGTAGCTAACTCTGCCACATACTCTTGCTGTAATGTATCACCCTTGCCAAAGGCCCAAGGTGATGAGGCCACTTCATTTTGGACTGGAGCCTCCAGAACCATGAGCTCAATTAAATCTTTTCTCTTTGCAACTTAATGGCCCCAGACTTTGTGTTACAGTAATGGAAGGGCAAGTTGATCAGCCAGACTCTAAGGTATTGTGATGATGAAGCATCTGGAACCAAGATTCCCTCTGGCCATGTAGCTTTCTCTTTCCAGGTCAGTGTTCTCATCAGCATGCCCAGCCCTAACCTACATGACTGCACAGTTGTGAGTCGGACTTGACACTGGGAACCCACAAACACCAATCATCTAAGGCCAGGGGCGTCAAGTCTCATGGAATAGCGTGAGTGATGGCATGGCACTGACCCTCCCTTCAAGGGAGTAGTGGTGGAGGAGGGAGGGCTGCTCAGGCCATGCTGCTGCCTTCTGTGATAGGGTCCTCCGGAATAGTCTTAGGAAAGGTTTTACACTCTCACCTTGGCTGTGCTGAAGCCCATCCTCACAGAATGACTATCTAAGCTGTGAACCTAATAGGTGCCACGAGAAATGACCACGATTCAATGGCTTCCATTTTAGTGTGAATAAGAGTTGAGTTCTAAGAATCTGAAAAAAAAAAATCAGGACTCTATCAAATGCCAGAGTAGCTAAAATTACATTAGAAGTACCCTTTTACATCTGAAGTGCAAAATCCAACCACAGTGTGTGCAGAGGGTCAGAAGAAGGTGGGGTCATGGGAGCAGGGACTCAGCAGTCCTCAGGTGGGTCACCAGCAGCGATCCAGTTAGCGACTAACTGGAAGTCTGTGGTCACTATGGGATAACAAGCATGTGTAAAGATTTCCTCCTGGACCATCTGTGGGATAACCTGACGAATGGTATGGGTGGTGAGGCTGGGTTAAAATGTGGTTCAGGGGCCAAAGAAAGATTCCCCCAGGGATAAACATCTTTTAACAAGACTTAGGAGTAGATGTCTCACAGATTCTAAATCCCAATATTGGCATTTTTACATTAAGGGTTCATGAACAAGAGAATCTCAGATTCCCATTTACAAATGCCCAGTCAAGTAACTGAAATATTTGTGGTTATTATCAAATGTTAAAACACTACTGGAATATAAATGCAGTCAAAGAAAACATGGAATCAAGGAGTATGAAAAGATCCTACGGAGCAACTTAGCAAAGCCCTGAGCAACTTAGCGAGACCCTGTCTGAAACAAACAAAACAGGCTGGGGATGTGGCCGATGTGTCTCAGTGGTTATGTGCCCCTGAGTTCAATCCCCAATCCCTGGTATCAGGAAAAAAAAAAAAATATATATATATATATATCCCATGGAAGTAATTATTGAATCAGCCAATACCCCAAAATATAAGATTTGCAAACCAAACATTTTCAAGCCTAAGGAGGCACAAAGCGTTTGAATTTATAACTAACAAAAAGCACATATTTAGCAACCCCAAACCCTTAACATGGACAAAAGAGACTAAGAAATATCTTATTTTTAACTTTATTTTTATTGTTGACACTATTACAGATAGAACGATCACAACCATATTAACAAACCAAAAACCTGTGCACAAGAAACAAGATGAAGGAAATATGTCAAGATGCTAACCACAGTCTGGATGGTGGGAACATGGGTGAGCTTGTCTTATACATGTCCACAATGTCAGGTTTACCATAGAGAACACGCACTGCATGTGATGGAGACATGTGATGAAGGTGGACTGGAAACACTAGTAAAGGCCACTCACAGAAACTACAGCACACTTCACTGTAATCCCCAGTCCTGCAGCTTCAGCTGCCTCCAAGTCATCCCATCCCCGACTGGCACATGGGCGCGTCTCGAGGCCCTCTGATCACAGCCTGCTGCATAGACCCAGATGTTACCAGCAGCAACTGTTGGGAATACAGGTGGATTTCCTTCTCCTTTACTGAACTTTCCAGTTTTTTATGAATATGCATTATATTTGTAATGGGAAAATACATACATTAAATTTGTCACCAAAACACCAAAGAGTATCAAGAAATTTTAGACGATATATGTAGCCATAATCCCACAATGACAACACTAATTTAATTATTTTCCACATTCTTTTCACTTTTAGATTTGATGCACACACATTTAACACCATCACACCCACGAGCCTGTGCACTGGAACGACGTGGAGGAAACAGATCAAGATGCTGGCAGGAGTTCTGGGGGCTGGGGATGTGTGTGAATTGTTTTTATTTCCCAGTTTTGCTGTATGTTCTAATTGTTCCTTTGGGCATGTGTTATGCTTGTAATGTAGACACATACAATAAACGTTATCATGACACTAGTATAAGGAGCATGGGAAAAAATTAAGATGACAGGATTTAACTCTAATTCCCAAAGGGCAACATAACAGCTATCTTGAACACACATTTTGACATGGTTATAATTATAAACCTGTGCAGAAACAAGAATAAACAAGATGATTTAAAGTATATATGTCTTTGGATGGTGGGGATATGGAATTTTTTCCTCCACTTTTTTTGTTTTTTCCAAGTGTTCGATGAATTCAAATTATGTTCACAATGGAAATGTGATCATCAACTTTAACAACACTACCATAAAGAACATTCAAGAAAGTTAAGAAAATGATGCTCGACTATAAGCGTACAACAACACAACAGCTTTTGACTATAAGCATACGTTTTAGAGTTATAATTGTAGTATAAATATAATTTTGCTTCCTGCTTTCTCCACTTAATCTTCAGTAAATATATTTCCATGTTGCTACATAACTCTTTATGATTATCATTTTTAAACAGCTGCATAAGATCCAACGATATGTTCACTTAATTATTACTCTACTGTTTGGCATTTACGTTTTCCTAATTTCCCACACACACATAGGTTGGAAGGGACACCCTTCTTGGCAAGTTGCTTTCTGAAAAGGGTATAGTGATTAACACTGCCTGTGGCACTGAACCCCCCAGTTCACTCTGATGGCATCGTGCTGATCCCACACTGGGGCGCTCTCCTGAGGTGGTGCCTCACTGGTGTTTCCCTGGTGACTGCTCCTATACTCTGCCACCAGGACACCACCCCATCTGTTCTCACTCCCTGCTGGGGGTCCCCTCCATCTCCTCTTCCTCCTGGGTCTGGGGTGTGCCAGGACTCCCTTCTTTGGCTTACTTGTTTCTGTTTCTTGCTCTCAGCTTCCAACCTCCTAGACTTTGGCATTCCCTGCAGCTTGGACACACTCCCCGCAAGCCCTAGACCTGCGGATCTAGAAGAGTAAGATTCAAATACGTTTCCCTCGGTGGATGTTCTAATTTTGCTTGTTCAAATGATCTGCGCTTATCTTTTGCTTACTTCAACTACAGATCCACTTTTTTTTTTAATTTTTAAAAGTTTTTAAGTTTTTTTTTTTCCAGCCAACTCAAGGCCAAAAAATTTCTTAATATAGCCATTATGCGAGGGGAGAAGCAAAGGAGCACTGGATATCCACAGAACAGGACTTGGGGAAACCTCAAGCTGAGGTCAGTTTGTGATCAAGAGGAAAACTGAGATCAGACAACACGACACTAATGGATAGCTCAGAAATGCCTAGGAAGGCTCAAAGAGAAGAAACAGATGGAAACAAAACAAATTAAGGCTGCTGGGGAACCTGAGTCCATGTTAAGCTTGGGTTAACTGTAAAGAAAGCTTTTTTTTTTTTTTTTACATTTTTAAATTTTTTTATTATGCAAGTTAGACATGGGGTTAGAGAGTCATGGGGATAGAGAGTCAGGTAAAGAAGAGAGTTAGGTTTTAGCAATAGAAAGGTCTAAGGATACTAGCTCCTGGGCACCCACGGAGCAAGCTGACTTGTGGCAGCACACATGCCACACAGGTGACTCAAGCCACGTTGCTGCTTGTCACTTAAGGCAGGAAGCATTCAGAAGTGATGAGCGTTTGTTAGCCTGCTTCCTTATTTACAGCATGAGTCTATCCTATGGTTCTCAACCTTCATTAGGCACGGCTGTGATCTAGTGATGGTTGCAACCCATTCTTTAAAGGCAAAGACTTAGGAGGATTTATGGGGAAAAGCATCACATTTTAAATTCACTATGTAACACACGTTATGTTGGTTAAAAAAAAAAAAAACTTGAAAAAAAACACCCAAATTGTAATATTTCTGCATGAGAACCACTGCAAGGTACAAACGGGGAACAGGTTGACTCGGGTCACAAAGGCCAATCCACAAATCGTAAAGGCTTCTACAGCATTAGGTTGCAAGGTGTTGGGGCAGACGAAAGGGCTATACAAGGAAGCTGAAACTACTTTCAAACAGCGAAGAGTAAAAGACATGTTATTTTTCATGTCTATACCTTCAGGAGACCAGGAGTAAGAAACATAGCAGTCAAGATACTGACAGGGTTCAAATAATGCACAATTAATCTTTCTCAGACCAAAAACACTTACAAATATATTCTATTCTATTTTGTTGCTCTCTCCCTCCTCCAAAAAAAAAAAAAAAAAGAAAAGAAAGAAAAATCAGAGTGCCAGGTGAGATACCTCTGCACAGTAAACTGCAACTGTATATCGTATTAAACCCAAATACACATGATCGCCACTTTGCTACGCTCTGCTCATATATACACTGCGGGGAACTGTTCTGTTTAGGTTACAGGAGCATCATTTACAGGTGACTGGGCCGACCTGTCAGGCTGACTCAGTCTGGTTGCTGGGATAGAAGGTAAAATATGTGCTGTAGCTTCCCACATGCAGACGACGATGCTCATGGGGAAGAGCTAAGACTGTCTAATCTGAGCTGTCTGATGTTAAGTCAGGTGTGTACATGCGAAGGTGAGTTTCCTACTGACATTGTCATGGTCTTGTATTGGTAAGGGTCCAGTTCTAGATGGAGGTTTTCCATCCGTAACACTCAGCCAGTGTGGCTGTTCTGGTGCCTGGCAAGGGACAGGCGGTCACTGAAGAGCTGCCCACAGACATCACATCTGAAGCGCTTCTCGTCAGCCGGCTCGGGGCCCCCTGTGCTGGTGCTGGCATGCTGGATGTAGCCGGAGCACTCCCCGCCTGCAGGCTCCAGCAGGACCACGCTGGCCTGGGCCTTCAGGGGCCCACCGAAGGCTGCGCTGCACGGGAAGGTTTCTGTGCACTCCTGGCAGCTGCCATAGGGCTCTTCCACCTGGATCTCCTCATCTTCACCTTCCTCTTCTGGGTCTCCTACTCCTAGGCCCTCAGGCCCGTCAGCATCTCCCTCTGGTCCTTCAGCTCCCTCCTCTGGGTCTTCAATCCCTACTCCATCTGGCTCATCTGCATCAACACTTGGCTGCTCAGCCTCTCCATGGGGCTCGGCGGCCTCTCCTCCTGGCCCTTCAGCCTCTCCATTCGGCTCAGCAGCTTCTACTTCTGGCTCAGCAGCCTCCACCTCTGGCTCGGCAGCCTCTACCTCTGGCTCAGCGGCTTCTATGTTTGACCCCTGAATCCGCAGGATTTCTTGTGGAACAAGGACATTGGCTTCAACTTCCTGGGCGGCAGCAGCTGCCTCCTCCTCTTCTTCTTCCTCCTCCTCCTCTTCATCCTCCTCTTCCTCAGGGTGAAACACCGTGTGCTTGGTTAGGACTGTGTCCTGAATGAAGGCCTGCCCACAATCTTTGCACTCATAGAACGGCACTGGCTTTCTGAAGGGCTCAGAGAGGAATGAAGTGTGGGTGTAGGAGGGCCCATACTCGTAGGGCTCATCCTTATGGACCTTTGTGTGGTGGTCACCGAGCTCTTTCGCAGTGAAGAAGCACTCTCCACATATTGTGCATTCAAAGAGCTTCTCCTCAGTTTCACTTCCCTGGAATTCAGTGAGGGCGAAGCCGTGAATGAGGACTTCCTCGGCCATCTCACTCTGCTCCAGCAATTCATCCTCCCTGTGATGCCTCATGTGCTCATTGAGAGCAGAGCTATGAATGAAGCCCTGTCCACACTGGAGGCATCGGATGGCCGACCCAGCAAGAGCAGGATTTCTCTCCGCAGCACGATTCCTCCGTGGCTTCACCGGCAAGAGGGAAATAAAACCATCATCACATCCCTTCATGGAATATAGCTGGTCTTGTTCATGGACTCTCTGATGCTCAAAAAGGAAGGAGCTATGAATAAAAGATTCCCCACATTTTGGGCATTCAAAGAGCTGCTCACCAGTGAATTCTTTCTGAAACTCATTGATGGAATGGGTGTGAACTTCAGGATGTGTGTCTTCACTACTGTCAACAACATGCTTTCTGCTGTGGACATCCTGATGGCCTGTGAGGTCTGTGAGATCTGCAAATCCCAGCCCACAGTCCTGACATTCATAGATTGTGTCATCCGGTTCATTCTTCTGGGCTTCTTCCAGATCTGAGCCCTGAACGACAGTGTCTTCAACCATCTCCTGACCATGGGGCTCCTCGCCACGGGGCTCCTGGCCACGGGGCTCCTTGCCACGGGGCTCCTGACCTTGGGTCTCCTCGCTGTGGGGCTCCTGGGCACGGGTCTCCTCGCCACGGGTCTCCTCGCTGCGGGGCTCCTGGGCACGGGTCTCCTCGCCGCGGGGCTCCTGGGCACGGGTCTCCTCGCCGCGGGGCTCCTGGGCACGGGTCTCCTCACCGCGGGGCTCCTGGGCACGGGTCTCCTCACCGCGGGGCTCCTGAGCACGGGGCTCCTGGGCACGGGTCTCCTCGCCGCGGGGCTCCTGAGCACGGGTCTCCTCGCCGCGGGGCTCCTGAGCACGGGTCTCCTCGCCGTGGGGCTTGTGACCTCGGGTCTCCTTGCCATAGGGCTTCTCTTGGGCACAGATGGGATGTGCACCGGGGCAGCTGCTGACACTAGAGCTCTGCCTGAACTCCCTAAATGCGCTGCGTGCTTGCTCTTCAGCATACCGCTCTTGGGCGTAACTCGTCTGTGGGTCCGTCGGGGCCAAGCTGCGGATGACAGACCGAGCGTAAGTTCTGCTTCCAGAGGGTTTCTCTCCACTGTGGATCTTCTGGTGCTCGCTGAGGTCGGAGCTGCGTGCAAAGGACTCCCCACACTCCTGACATTTGTAGAGCTTCTCTCTGGGGCGGACTGTTTGCAGTTCACCGAAATGCAGGGAATGAATCACAGAGGTCTCGTTGCCCCTGTGTTCGATGTATTTCTTTTTAGCACGAGCTTTCTGGTGTTCGCCGACCTTTGAACTGGGAACGGGAAATCTTCCGTCTTGCTTAAATTCACTGGGTCCCTCTCCAGCAAGACGTCTCTGAGGTTCAGCATGGGACACACTTTGTATAACAGAGTCCTTATAGTTGTTGTTCTTGCCCCCTTCGTAAGGGTTCTCTCTGGCAAGAATCTTCCGTCGCTTATTGTTGAGGTCTGAGATATAAACGGAGGACTCTCCCTTCTCATCACATTCATTCTGCCCACTTCCGTGGTGACGTTTCAGAGGTCTGGGGGCAGCCAAGCTGTGGATCACAGACCTCTCGTACTCCTTTGCTTCACAGGTGCTCCTAGTAGCATCTGAGCTCTGAATGGTGGACTCTGCAACTGCTCTGGGCTTGCTGCGCCCCACAGCACTGTGACTTCTCTGAGCTTCAGCAGGGGTAAAGCTATGAGTGACAGGCCTCTTGTGTAACTTCCCTGTGGTGGACGATCTCTGATCTTCATCAGGGCTGGTGCTGATGGTGAATGCCTTCTCATCCTCCTCATTTTCAGGTGGTCTTGTTATAGTGTGACTCTTCTGGGATTCAGGGAAGGGCATGCTGTGAATGACAGATTTCTCGTATGCCCTGCTTTCAAAGAAGTTCTTCCGAGAATGAATCTTCTGATGCTCACTGAGATCTGAGCTTTGCATAAAGGCATCCCTGCCATCTTTAAAGTTGAAGAGCTTCTCCTTGGTGTGAGTCTTCTGACGCCTTTTAAGGGACTGACCAGGAATAAAGGTTTCCTCGCACACTTTGCTCTTGTTTTCAAATGGGTTTCCTCTGGTGTGGATTTTCTGATGTTCCTTCAGGGATGAGCTATGAAGGAAGGTCTCCCCACACACCTTGCACTCATAGATTTTCTCTTTGTTATACATTTTCTGAAATTCACTCAGGGCTGCGTTGGGCATAAAGGTTTCCCGATGCTCGCGCTCAGGCTCATACGCGTTGTCTTTGTCTTCTCCAAAATTCCCTCTGCTGTGGATCCTCTGGTGCTCGATCAGGGCAGAGCTGTGGAGGAAGGTTTCCTTACACACCCTGCACTCATAGAACTTGTCCTTGCCGTAGATCTTCTGCAGCTCACTGAAGGTTGGACTGGGCATGGCGGTCTCCTCCTGCTCCCTGCTCCCTGCACGGCACTCTCTAGCATGGGTCTTGCGGTGCTCGGCCAGGGCGGCACTCTTATTGAAGGTCTCCCCACACTCCTTACACTCGAAGCGTTTCCCTCCAACCTGACTTTTCTGGACCTCACTGACTGCCACACTGTGAATGAAGGACTCGCCATACTCATAGAGGTTCTCCCTAGTGTGCATGATCTGGTGCTCGACAAACTCTGAGATGACACTGAACGACCTCCCGCACTCATCGCACACATAAGCCATTGACCCAAAGTCCACTGGCTGTGACTCGGAGAAGGAAGGGGCGCCGAGGCCACTCAGGCTGCTCATGCTCATGGCCTTCCTCATCTCACTGCCACAGTCAAAGGGCTTCTTTCTGGCACAGACTTTATGATCATGAACTGTGTCAAAATGATAGCGCCTTTTTCTTTCCAGAACTCTCTTTCTGGACACAAGGCTTGAGTTGACCCTGAAGCCTCCCCTGAAGGCACTCCCTTCAGAACCCCTCTCCTGGATCACTGACTCCCTCCTGCTGAAGGCAGAGTCCTTCCAGGTATCGTCTGACATTCTGGGGAGCCTCTGTGGCCGATCCTCTGACTCCCTTGCTCTTCCTGATTTGGGGCCACGTGACACATCCTTGATGAACTTCTCCATTATCACTCCATGGCAAGATTCATCCTCACAGATTCCACGCCGGTGAGCCGACTTCTTGGCTTCAGGCATTGTTTTCAGACCTGGAAAGAAACCCCAAACATAAATATTCCCAAGCCCACGTACTTGCACGAAATGACCTCAGGACTGGGAGGAGAGCACCATCCTGGGATGTCTGGAACATAAAGTGCAGAAGTCTTCTCCATGGGTCTTGGTTGGTGGCTCCTCTGTAGGATCTGCCTGGTGCTTACCTCGACTGGTGCTTGGGTAGACACTTCTCTTGGACCTCGATGAGTGGCCTTGGGTCATGTGGGAGTGACGGTCATCTTCAGCAAGTTGCACCCCTGGTCACAAGAAGAGTGTGATAGCTCAAATTTGAGTTGGGGAACAAGACTCATCATCATAAACTGACTTTCATTTTCTTCTGAGCCATTAAATATAAAGCAGCTCATTTCTGATTCTTTGAATATCTTTCATTTACTGACTCATTTTCCTACCGTCCACCCCTAAACTCTTCCATTCTGCATTTTAATTCTCTCAATGACACCCAGAAATTTGTAAAAGACTTCCTGTCTTCACCTTCTTACCGCCATGTCTCTCGCGGGCCTTCACCATCTTCTTCCTCTTTCCTGACAGTCCTTTCCCACCTGCTCTCTGACAGCAGGCCTCTCTGAGGCCCCACAACCTACAGACCTGCACAACCATCTACTACCAACTTGGCTAGAGTCTTCCAGTGGAGTCCACACAGAAACTCAAGACCCATTCTAAATGCATGTTTAAAAATCTCTGCTGTCATTTAGTCTAGAAAAAGTGTCAACTCTGTGTCAAGAGCCATCTTCTTGATCACCATTACCCTATACAAGGTATTCTTCAACCAAAGTCAGAGACTTCTTTAAAAAGCATTTGAAAATCTCATCATTTACTCTCTTGCCTGAAAATCTTCAAAGAGTTCTTATTAGCCTTGAAGTCCAACTACGTTAACATGAACTCCTGCTGCAACTTTGAATAATCAAGGTGACAGATGGTGCATGGGCTGGACTGGGGTGAGTGAGAGCAGCTGCCTACCCAGGGAGAGCAGCTTCCGGTAGTTCTCCATGTTGTCCTGGATTGGGTTCTGAGGTTTCCTGTCCTGGTTGAGGTTCATGACATTCTGGTATGACTCGGCATCCTAAAAGAGCAAGCACAGACCTCTCAGTGGGGTCTGTCCCCATGGATGTCCAAAAAGAGAATAATGCTAGCAACATGGGAGCTACATGTATAAAGTTATATAGGTCGTGCTTACAGCATTTGGGGTTCTGAGTGATCCAAGTCAAGCGTTACTAGGGGCCTACATTGTACCTACCTTGGTGCTACACTCTGAGGCAGATCCCAAAGACGCATGACACATATTCCTTGCCCTCATGCAGCTTACAATTTGGTTGGAGAGAAAAGACTCATGAAACAATCAGAGAACAATAAACAGTAAATTGGGGTACAGGTAATAAATGCTAAGTGGACTTTGTGGAGGGGAAGTTCAGGGTAAGCCTGAACAGTGAGCAGAGGTTTTGCAGAGGGCCTCACTGAGGGCCTTAAGTGGTGGGTGAGAACACAGCATGTGCAGAGGGGGACTGGTGGGAAGGCTCCAATGGGCTGCACAGCAAACTCGCATGTGCACTTTGGAGCAGAAGGAAGAGGGATGCTAGCAGATATCTGGTCAGACAGTGTGATTTAGACTTCCCTCCCTGTTCCTGCAACAGAAGTCCCAGTGGGCAGGATTTCCACATGACCCAGCAACAATCACAAGCACTGATGTCCTATCCTCTCTGCTTAATAGCTATTACCCTAACAATTTTAAATTCCCTTCAGTACTCAGGCAAACCTTCCCTGCAGGATCCTAGGGACCTTTGCTGGTTGCCAGAGTGAGGATGGCACTGAGGCCTGCAGAGACTTAGGAGGGAGATGGTGCTGTGGGAAGTCCACAGGCTTTGGAGCTGGAGAGAACTGTAGGGTCAAAGGAGGACTGCACCCTTCATGATTAGCAACCTTGGAAACACAAGACTTCCTGACCCTCAGGTTCTTCAGTGTAAAAGTGGGAGAAGGGCATCTATTTATCTTGCAATATTGGGGGTGAGGCTCTTCTGAAATGTGATGTGTTGTTTGAATAAAGAAAAAGTTTGTAAAGAAAATAAAGATGTTTTGATATTGAATTTACTATAGTTCTATTGCTGGGAAGAGACATGGATGTCAGAGCAACAAGGAAAATGTAGTCAAAAAAGAGGTAGGAGAGCAAGGTGCCTCTCCTACCAAGAGCAGGACACAGCATCTGGCTTTGAGGGGGAGCCTCACATAAGTGACAACCAGTGTCTGTTAGAAAGCAAGCAGGACAATAACAAGAACTAGGCAGGGCAAGGCAGTGAAGCAGGCTTCATAAACAAAACTCTAGTCGGGGCTGAGAGTTTCCAGGACCACAAACAGGCCACGGAAGCCCAGGAGACCTTGCAGCACTGACACGGCCACCTCTGCAGAAGCAGCCTGCCTCTGAAACTGCCCGACACACAGCTCTGTCTGCACTCAGGCTGGCAAAGGTGCCAGGCACTCACTCACCATGGCAACAGAGTGAGCAAGTGGACACACAGATGTGGTTTTGGTGGCAGAGGAAACCAGAGCGCACAACTGGAGTCTGGCAGAGAGGAAGGTGAGAGGCAAGGGTCTCCACGCCTGGGGAAGACAAGCCCAGAGCAGTGAGGATAGACTATTTTTCATGTTTTCTATCTGCCTAACTTGAATAAAATGAATGTATATTAAATTCTCAATTGCACTGCTTCTATCAAAGAAAAGGATGCTCTGACTTAGAATTATTAATACAAGGGGCAGCCCCTCAAGCAGGTGCTCACTGTGTTTGTAACCCACAATGGCGTCTAAATGTGTACAAGCTGCAATCACATTTCTCTGGAGGAGAGGACCTGGGAACAATGCTAACACAGCACAATTTTATTTCACAGCACGAGCTGTATATGTGAACAGTTAAAGGAGTTACACGTGGTATTAAAAGATAATGAAAGAATTTTCTGTTTTGTAGACCCTCAAAATTCAATTTGCATCATCTGCTGCTGTAGTTTTTACCACATTCAGGGGCATCAGTCCCTGCTAGATTTTTGCACTGGGGTTGCTCACTCTCCACCCGTCAAGGAAGGACATTTAAAAGGCAAACAGGACTTGAGTCTAACCACCAGGACACCAGCAAGCAGGCCCACCACGCCTACAGCCATCTCCCCCACCTCTTGCTCAGCAAGCCACTCCATCCCTGCCGTCGGGCCTTGGCCTGAGCTCTTCCTGAGGTCTGGGACCACCTCACCCCAACACCTGACCTGGCCACTCCTCCTTCCTCGACACATCATGCTACTGCCTGGAAGACACGTTCTCTCAGTTCAGATCAAGACCCCTGTTTCAAGTTCTTGTGGCCCGTTTTCATGAGCACACTCAGGACGACCAGCAGTTATCTGTGTGACTGTGAAGGCCTGTCAGGGCAGTGCTGGGTCTTGTCACTGCTGTGCTCCCCGAGACCTAGGCCTACAGTCCACTATGGGGGCAGGTGCCTAACTGGGAAGGAATGAAGGCTCAACCCCCGTTCCTCTCTCTGTAGCACCATCCTCTCCTTCCTCAGGGCCAGCTCACACAGGTCTCTTCCCACTGCCTGCACCCCTGCCTCAAGCCAGTGTCCACCACCAGTCAGCACAGCGCGCCCGCCGGGAGCCAGGTGCACAGAATGCACTTCACATGTGCGTGGCATCTGACTCCTCACCACGGTGCTGGGAGGCAGCCCCCCATCCACTTTACAGATGAGGAAACTGAGGTTCAGCTTGGCTGAGTCAACAGCCCAAGACCGCATGGCTAGAGGTGGCAGGGCCTGTCTTCCAGCCCAGTTCTCGTTAGCTCCAGAGCCTGGGCTCGCACTGGCGGTGCTCTGCAGGGGCACAGCTTTCCTGGCTCCAGCTTCCTTCAGAATCACTCTGCTCCCTGGCCACAGGCAGTGGCCAAAGTGACCAACCTATCAAGTGGCACACACATGCTACAGGCAAGAGCTCCGCAGACCACACTGGCAAATGAGAAAATAGGCAAAAGTGACCTCAGTCACTTGTCCCCCATCGGGAGAGACCCAGGTGCCTTTGGGGAGTAACTGGGGGCTCTTGGCTCTAAATGGGCTCTAGGGGGCAGATTAACACATTGTCTGGGATGAGAATGGCATTTCTGCCATGAAATGAAGATGCTTTTCTGGAAAGAGGAAAACTGAGCATACCTGGGATCGCGATTCATAATCCATGGAATCCCTGTCATCTCTTTCCATTTCAAAGCTTCTTTTTGCCATCACAGGAAGGGAAAGATCCCGTTGAGGCAGTCCTAGGAGGAACAAGGCATTAGGAAGGAGCAAGGCCCAGCCCACCTGGCAGAGTTCAGGTTTGCCCAAGGAGCTCCCAGAGTGCTCCTTCCGTCTCCCTCTGTGGCAATGCCCTCAACATCCCAGAATCACGGCAGTCCTAGCCTCTGTTCCTTGCTCAGGGAGTTGGGGTCAAGCTCCAAGCTGCCTGGTCTGGGCATAGAACCCAGCGGCTGGTTGGTCACCTTAGTTGGGGCTACCATCTTACAGCCTCACCCAGATACCATGACCTTCTGACAGATACCAATCTTGATACTCTTTCCTTGGTCACAATTTCAGGGTCTTCCGAGTCAGTGAGGAAAACGAGATGGTTTCTGGCGATACGGATGCCAACGCCTGTCGGAACGTCTGTTGGTTCCTCAGGAAGTCTCAGGACTGGCGCTGCACGGAGCACCTCTCCACACTGTCCCAAGTCATGGAAGGCATTCCCAGCCAGCTAACACCACTGTGATGTTTTTTCATGATTATACCTTCTATCTAAGGTGTCTTCTATTAGCTTTCAATTTTTGCAGCAGTCTTTTACATAGAAACTTTCCGTTTTTTAAAAAACATATGGCAGCTTAAGAAAAAACTGAACAAAGAGTACTAGAGATGGAAATAGGTATACATGGCAAAAACTGCACAAGCTGAGCCGCTGGCCTCCCTGCAGCCCCTGCCACTCCCCACGGCACAGGCACTGGGGGCAGACGCAGGTGACTTACTGCTTCTAGGGTTCCTGGTGTACAACCAGCGTTCTCCAGGCTGCACGTCTCGGCTCCGGCCCCTCCGGGCCCATTCTCGCTCCCGGTCACCTAGGCAGCCAGACCATCAGGTAGCTCAGGAAGTGCTCTGACACACCGTGCCCCTTCACGCACATGCCTCGCTCCTCCTGGAGGAAGGGGCCCTGTGCCAGGGGCCCCAGATCCCGGCGTGTCCCTACCCAGTGCCTGCACCATGCACTCTGGAGGGCTGGCCCAAGCTGGGCTTATTCAAAGCAAATTCCACAGCTCGCCAAAGCCAGGCCCCGTCAGGCCCCCAATGTTCTCCCTGTTCCTCAGCATCAGATCCAAACCCAGGTAAGGGGCCACAGGGAGGCTGGGAGACCACCCAAGCAGATTCCAAACAGCTTTAAATACTTCAGGTTTAAAAAGCCTGCCTTCCCCATCTACTGGTTCCTGTGTTGACTTCAACGTGTCTGACTACTTCCCTTTCCTCAGAGTGATGCTAACCACCAGGGCTGGCACGCCATCTCCAAGGTGCCCCGATGCCCGTGCCTCCAGGAGAGCAGCCCTGGCACACAGCCCACAGGCCCCAGCACTGCTGGGTGGCTACTCACTGCTGGACGAACGGCCTGGCCGAGGGGGCGGGCTTTCTCCTCTGCTCTGGCTCATCTCGTCGTCACTGGTCATGTCGCTGTTGCTGTCGTCTGAGAGGACACGGACACCAACTCAGTGCCCGTCACCTCTGGCCTGTGTTCTCGCAGCAGCCCCAGCCCTCTGCCCTCCCCCACAAGTAGCTCCAGACCCTTCTGTGGCTCCCAGCCACTGATGCCAAGCGAGGACTGGGTGGAGAATACACTGCCACCACCTCTTCATTCCAGAGAGAACAGCCAACGGCCCCCTCCTGGAGAACCACACCAGAGTGCAGGTCCTGGGAGGCCCTCTGCCCAGTGGCATGCCTTCTGACTCAGGGCCAGCACTGAGCTAGGGCAGTCTGTCCCCCAGGGGACACTTGGCTAAGTATGAAGACATGCTGGGGGCACCCCATGGAAGGAGCTCCTGGATGAGGCTCATTCCAGAGAGCACAGGATGCTGCTCGCCCTGCCCTAGGACACATACCCAGTGCAGAGGGGCTGTGGATGGTGCCAGGCAGAGAGCCACAGCACCTGGGTGGCACCAACCAACACCCACTTCTGAGGCTCACCTTCTGGCTGATGCATCTTCTTGCAGTTCTCTGAGCAGTGTGAGTGCCTAGTCACTCTCTGCCTCTTTGCTTCTCAGGGGTGATGGCCAGGTTGTGCTCAAGGACTGAGAGCTCGACGATCTCCTTGCTGTGAGTCTCTGGCTGCAACAATTGGAGCAGAGCATCAGGAGTGTGATCAGGGTTCAGGCCAACGCTGCCACACAGAGCAAGCTCCGATCCTCTGGTCCACTGGACCTTCTCCTGGAATAGTACCAGCCCTCAGTCACTCACTGTCTGGCTCACAGAAGGCCCGGGACCTCTCAGGTTTGGTGTTGGATAAGTGCTTCGCACAGAGCATTTCTCTAAATAAGATTCTCACTGGAGGAACTAAGCATGAGTCAACAGGAAAGACCTGGCAACCTACGACTGAGTCTCAGGGACCTGTGGACAGTGGGGACGCACACATCTCAGCAGCCCGGGACAGGTGGCCATGCGAGGCTGAGTTCCCATGAGCACCAGCAATGCTTTGGGATGGGAAGTGTCCCGGGGGTCAGAAGCATGGGCTGGCCTCAGCTCAGCAGGTGAGACAGACCCCTGGCCCTGCACAGACCTACTTCTGAGCAGCTCACTCTCACTGGTGTTATGGGATGGAGCCTGTCTGTGTGGTCTGTGGGGTGGAGGAACAGCTCCCAGCCCTGTCAGAATGTGAAGGGAAGTAAGCTGAGACACCTGGAAGGCTGGACTGACAAGTGCAAACACCAGCACTGCTCACGGTCACGGCTAGACGGCACGTCAGTGTCCCAGCCAGAACAGGCAGGGACAGGAGAAGGGGCTGGGCCTGCCTGTCCTGAGCATCTCTTCCCCCAGCACCACAAGGGACACAGGATGCTACGTGTGAAAGATGGAGGGCTGGGGCTGGGCTGGGGCTCAGTGGGAGAGCGCTTGCCTCGCACGTGTGAGGCCCTGGGTTTGATTCTCAGCACCACATAGAAATGAACACATAAAAATAAAAGGCTCATCCACAATTAAAAAAAAAAAAAAAAGACGGAGGACCACAGGCTTGTTGAAGGTCCTCAGTGGCAAGTGAAGTGACTGCGAACGGCCGGATCTCCCCCGCCGAGGTCCTGTGCCCTCATGCTGTGATGCAGCCCCTGGTGCCACGCACTCCTGCGACAATGCAGAGCAGGGAAAATGCGGCTGAGTGCCGGGAGTGCAGGGGGGTGGCTGGCAGTGAGGGTGCTGCCCCCGCACAGGAAGTCCCCCGGCCCCTTCCCACCATGAACACCCTGAGGGCCACTCGTCCCCAGATACGGCTCTGAGCCCACACCAACTCCATCGGTCAGTGTCCTCCCGACGTGCCCTCTCCTCCTCAGGGTTCCCAACACCATGATTATTCTTCAGTATGTATCTGGGTTTGCTTGCCCATCTTCCAGCTGCAGAGTGTGAAGTCAGTAAAAGGGTGGAGATTCACTTCACCACTGTGTGCTCTGGTGCGTGACAGACGCTGACCTGAAGTGGCATGTTGAGAATCACATGTGAATCCTCTTTAAACTCAGTTTGGATGCAGAGACAGAACCCTGACACGTGCCAGCAGCAGCCCGGCATAGACAGACTCCTGGGAGAGGGAACACCTGGACTGACCTCTGTGCTGCTGTACCAGGGAAAGCCCAGCCCCATGTGCCGCCTTCCACCCACCGCTTCTCAGTGCTGGCTGGCGGTGAATGTGGCATTTTCCTGTCATGTGCCTGGCACACTGGGAAGCTGCCTTAAATGTGGGCACCCCTACAGAGCCCAGGGGGCGGCAGGGAGCCCTGGATGCTGCGCTGTGCTCCTCACCTCCACCAGCTTCCTGCCTGGGTGCCCTCTGTCTCTCACCTGGCTCAGGGACCTGCTTGTCTTTACTTTCTGCCCCCTGTTGCTTTTCTAACCCTTTTAGATAGGATGGAAGTGTTGGTTTTCAATCTTTCTTTTCCAACGTGATTGAATTAGGCTTTGCACTTTCTTCTACTCAGATTGTTTTTGCTGCCACCTGAGTTTCACGGTGTAGCCCTTTGATTTCTGGTGGCACCACTGGGGCAAGAAAGTATGGCAGCATGGGATGTGACTCAAGGTTGAAGGTGGGGGCCTGCGTGATGCCTCAGAGTGCCGGGCTTCTGGCTCTACTTCCAGAGAAAGACCAGACTCCATGCAGTAAAAAGGCTCTACTTTTGTTTTGAAAAGAAAGTCAATTAAGTGTGAAACTTTTTTCAATTAAAAAAGAGAACTAGCACCCTATGAAGATATAAAAATATTATGTCTCAATACAATGTTAAAAAGGTGTAAAGGAAAACTGAGGATGTTTCAATTATTCAAAGAGTCTCTAACCAGACTTCGTCACTTGGAAATCAGTGTGGTACCCTCAGTGAACTAGTGCCTGTTCCTCTTGTTGATGGGCTCTCCCTTCCTCACCCCCACTCTTGCCCTTTGATACTTGTATCCCATGGGAGCACACATGGCACTGCCCCTGCAGACAGTCCCAATCCTGGAGACCCTGGTGATGTGGTCACTCCTTCCCTGCACTCTTTCAGGGGCACAGAGATACAGAGAGAATCACAGGTAACAACCGCTGGGCAGAAGGATCCCAAAGTAAGCGAAGGGAACAGGAGAGCTGGTGTGGCATTTCTGACAGACAGAGCTGGCCAACATCACCCAGGACCAGCTGCGAGCAGAGTCCTCTGCCCGCAAGAAAGAAAGGCGAGGGCAGAGGACCCAAGCCTGCTGGGTGGCATATCCGAGACTCAGAGGTCATGCTGGTGCACTAGGTGACGTGGGCCCCTACTCCTGGGTGAAGAGGTGCCCTCGAGTATGCAGTCACCTGTCTGGGAACAGGATCCTTTCGGGAATGTCAGACCAGCAGCTATCCAAGGCACCGAGTCAAAATGAAGCCACCTGCAGACATTCCAAAGAAAGAGTCACATGGACTAAGACACATGAAGAGAACTGAAAGGGTGTTAGAGAATCAAGTCCCAAGTGGCAGGGACTTGCACAGTGCTGGGGTGAGGCCTCAGGTGTCTTCAAAAGGCCATTCCCATGCCACATGAGTCAAGGCAGAGAGGAGGAGCAGAAAGCTTCCAATTGTCTGGATGAAACTGGAATTTCTAACCCAAGACACAGACAGCACTAAGAAGTGCCCACCTAACTCCCTCACGAAAGCAGAAGGAGGTCTCGGTGCTGCTGTGGGCGAGCACTGCTCTCGGAACCCGGCCAACCACAGGAGGACGGGCACAGCGAATCCCAGCACAGGGAGCCATGAGACCTACGCAGTGCCTCTGTATTAGGGAGCTCTCCCCAGCAGCAGGTATCTGAAGCCCGAAGCCCTGGTGAAAACACCTACGAGGACTACAGGCTTTGAAAGTCCAACAGCAAATCAACATTTTAAATACAGCATGAATAATCAAACCTTACTCAGGAAGAGGAAAATATGACCACAAAGAAGAAATCTAAAAAGCTGAAATGATTCAAGGAGCAATTGCCCAATTTTTCTTTTTTTCTTTTTTGGTACCAGGGATTGAACCTGGGGGCACTTAACCACTGAGCCACATCCCCAACCTTTTTTATTTTTTATTTTGAGACCGGTTCTTGCTAAGTTGCAATTTAGGGTTTTGCTAAATTGCTGAGGCTGGACTCAAACTTGCTATCCTCCTGCCCCAGCCTCCAGAGCCGCTAGGATGACAGGCCTGTACCACCATGCCTGGCATCCCAGAAAACTTTTCATGAACAGAGTATTTGCTGCATTATGCAAAGCCTCCCAGAGCACAGATGAGGGGAGGGCTTCCTGCCCAACAGCAGTGCAGCCACCTGGACACCCAAGAGTGCCTTGTGGCAAGGAGGCGCAACTCAGGTGCTGTAGCATTGGTTGCGGTTTGCGAGGAAGGCCCAGGCAGAGTGCACAGGATGACCTTCCAACGTGCTCAGACTTCTGACCAGGCCAACAGAAGAGCCTCTGGTCAGCAGGAGCCTGAACCATGAGAGGCGGTTTTAAAGGAAAACCTTAAAAAATAAAAATGAAAAGATCTTCGCCACTTTTTCCTACAATGCAGGGAAAACTCATTCAAGAGTCAACAAAGGGGAGTGGTGGCGGCTCAGGAACAGGACAACCTGACGATGACAGTGTGCATGTGTGTGTGCACGCAGGAGACACACACGCTCACTCCCTGCCCGTGGCCAGGCCAAGCTCACTACAGGCAGAAGGCACATATCCTGCCCCACAGATCCACTTCAATGGATTGATCCCAGAGACGAGCCATGACACATGTGCAAGGAGTATTCACTGAAGTGCTGGTGACAGACACGGTCTATTCATACAACGAGTGATCCTGAAACCTCTGAAAATGACAAGGCAGCTCTGAGTCAGTGGGCATGAGATGACGACGATATTCACACATTCGAACAGACCACGGAAACAGCAGTGCTCACAGGACAGTCCCCAGAAGGACTTTACGAAGCTATTAATGATGACTGATACGACTGCCTCTGGGGGGCGGAATTGGGGAGCAACAAAGGAAGGGTAACTTACTTTTTCATTGTATATTCTCCTTTTTAGTTTTTATTTTTATTTTTTACCATGAGCATGTATTACCTAGTCAAAAAAATAAATTCAGAGTTAAAACAAAGTAAACAAAAGCAGGAAAGGAGGCCTTCAGAGGCTGTGCTGCCTGTGAGGGGTGTGGGCAGCCCTAACCCTCTGCCCCTCTGCCTGGAGGCTGGACCCAGCCTCCCCTTCCCTCCTCTACCCATCCCACCCATACCTTGAGGTCAAGGTCACTCCTGATATGGTTATGTGCAGAGAACACCCACAGGCGATTGGGAAAACCCTAAGAATCAATTCTGACACCTCCAGGACCCAATAAACTCTTATGGAAATTGTAATTGCAGTTTGAATGCAGCCCTCAATCACACCCTCCAATTATCAGTGCATAAATACAATGCCAGTCTCTGTAACGGGGATTCCACTTATGAAACCCAACTCAGATCTGCCCAGGTGCCCAGAGATGAGCAGTTCAAAAGTGTGTTCACAGATCCCTGCTCACACGCAGGAAAGGGAACCGGTGGGAGCATGTGTGAGCTGAATACCAACAGCAGAGACCACCACAGCAGAAAAATGGAAATAAAGGTGGGCACAAGTTTTCTGTACTGTAAAAAACAAACAGAAATGGAGGGGAGGACATTCTGCAACACAGATGACAGTTAATATTTACAAGGTAAAAGGCTTCTGGCATTAAGCAAATGGTAACCAGCCCAACTTGAAAATACACTAATGCACAATTCATAAGATTAGTGATGTAAAAGCCAGTGTTTAACATCAGAAGCCAGAGAAATATAAAATATTACAATGAACACCTTTTTGACCTGCCAAATGGGCAAATTTTAAAAGATAGGAACTGGTGCTGGTGAGGGTAGGGAGAAGCTGGCCAGTGTGGGAATGGACTGCATTCTGGATGCCAACTTGGCCTCGGATTAAAGACATTAAAACTGTCCCTTCCTTTTGAACCAGTAAGCCTCTGCTTAAAGACAAGACAGAACAGTGGTAAGAAAAAAATCTAAACAATCAGCTGCAAATCACGGTGACACCCTCTGATGTACCACCACCTTCCAGTTGTAAAAGGCGAAGCTCTGGGTGCTGAATGGCATGTGGGGCAGTGGGAGGGCAGGGGCAGCGGGGAGGGGCCCTGCTGGAGCCCAGCTGCCCACTGCACTCCTAACCCTGGGCACGCGCTACATCAGAGCCACCTGAGGCAGTGTCAGGTCAGACAGCACTGCCCGGCATCCTCCCACAGAGCTGAGCCAGGTGGGCCACGTGCACCAGGGCAGCTACCTTCCTGGTTGAGTGGCTCAACCCTACCCGACTCACCCTGTTCTCTACCTACAGCCCGGGGCAACCAGCAGGGGGATCTGATGTGGTGAGTGCCTGCCGGGGCCCCATACTCACCTCACCCTCGCTGGGCAGACCAGATCCCAGGTGACCTCCTCCTGTGACAGTGGGTCTGGCCAGTCAAAAGCATAACTGCTCTACCCACTTGGCCCCCACTTCCCCAGGACAGCTTCTCCATGGCAACAGCCACGCCTACCACCGAAGGAAGCAGAAGATACATGTTTGCAGGTGGCTGAGGGGAGGAAAGTCTCAAGGTTTGTCTAATATCCAGGGTGAGGAGGGTGTCTGCCCAACAATGGTCCATAGAGGCCATCGCTAGTCAGAGATGTGCTTGAGTATGTGTGACCCCCAGGGAGCACCTGTATCCGTACCCTGCCCACAGGGCCCCAGCTGTTTGCTGCCTTGTTGATCCCAGTATTTTTATGGAAAATGTTCAATAAACGTATTTTTTGCACAAAGATGCAAAAGAACTTAATAAATCCAATCTACCAAATTCTGAGAAATAACTCATGAAAGTTTACTCCACAATTAGGAGGATAACATCCTATTAGGGTAACTGCTATGCATAACGAGCTAAGGGGGGACCCCAAGAGCAGCTGTTGCCACTTGCACAGACTTTCCTTACATGCTCCTAGCCAACAGTCCTCTCAAGCAAATGCCAGCAAGCACATTAGCAAACACTAAGTTCCTCTCCAGAGGGGCTGTGGGGGACAATGCTCTCCACCACAAACACCGTTCACATCATCTCAGAAGTCCCAGGCAAGCTGCGAATGTGGAAAAAGCATTATTATGAACTGAAAACCTGTACTGTAAGTACAGCAAGGGAGGAAAATTCCCATTAACAGCAGGAAAAAATCCCCATAAATATATTTAACAAAGCATTTGTAACACCAAATAAAACCTTAAGAATTTACAGAAGGACACAAAGTCAGTCCTAAATGGACAAGACAAATATAAATTGCAAAAACAAACAGTAACCATGAATGTGATTTTCTTTCTGGGGGGGTTTGACAAACACATAATCCAGTTCTTCTGGAAGAATACATGCAGTAATGTCATGCGGCTCTAGGTAAGAAGGTCGTAGGGGTGGGCAGCCTGTCTGGAAGGGGACCCAAATGCAGGAGAGCCACCCCCAGGGTGAAGTGTGAGGCTGAGCAGGCCAGAGGACCTGACAATGCACAGCAAAGGGGGATCTGGGTCAGGACAAGGGTCACCATGTAGATAGAACCTGGGAGCTCTGAGGACTAGGTGGTGAAGGTGGCTGCAACCACGGAGCCCAGAGTGGACAGTGGAGGGCTGAACCACTTCCCGAGTGTGCGGTAACACCGCACATGTTGGAGCTCCCCAGAGAATGCTGCACGTCCACCACTCGCTTCTGGAAGCCCAAGCCATGGGGGCAGGGACAGGCATACCCTGGGCCAAGTCACTGCACCCACCCAGCTCCCCTGGGTTTTCATTAACGAGGAACAAGCACAAAGCCTCCACCATCGTGTCAAACATGCAGCTCTGCTTCCTGATTCCAACACAAAGTTCAAGCACCTGCAAAACATTCAGAGTAGAAACCACAGCCACACCACTGGTCTGCTCTGTTGTCATTGAACCTCATAAACCTACATGTGTTGCTCCTCCCGCACACACAGCACTCCACTTGTGCACAGAAGATGATGGCAATGTCCACACAAAGGGGTCAGGTGTCTCTGAAGTGCGCCAGGGTGTGAAATGCCTAACAAATGGCACACTGTCACATGGGCGCTAGTCACAGAGCCCTTTGCAGATGTGGCCACAGAAGCCGACACAGGCTATTCACAAAATGGGAAAATCGATCAGGAAAATGCATGATTAATAAAAGAAGCCTTTTCCCATTTCTATTTAGGATGTCATTTTAGGTTCACAAGCAGGAAGAAAACATTCACTCTGCAGACGTGGCAGTACATCCAGTTCCCTCCTCCTCTGCTTCTGTGCTGGGTTCCCTCCCGCTCCTCAGCAGGTTCCCCTGGCAAGGCCTCCCTCAGCCGCCACCCCAAGCACGCCCAGGCCTCCTCCAGCGCTCCCCGTGCCCGCCTGCCTGCCCTGAGCTCCGTGCCAAGCCTTCCCACAGATGAAGGCTGGACTCCAGCCCCTGGGAAGCCCGCCTCTCACTTCCTGGCCCACCCCTCACTTCACGTCTTCCTCTGCTCTCCAGAGCGGAATCCTGGCGTTGGTAAGTACTGGCCAAGGGCAGGGGTGGCCCACAGGCTCTGGGCCAGGGGGCCAAGGGACAGGGAAGAGGGGCTGAATGCTGTGAGCCAGTGGTAGAGCCGCCTCCCTAGGCTGGGCAGAGAAAGGCGCTCCTGGGCATCCTGCTGCTCCTCACACCCGAGAGCCCGTTCCTAAACAGCCTTCTGCATCCAGAGCGGATTTCACCCATGAGCTGGAGCATCTGGAACCACAGCACAGTGGCCACGCCTGCTGGGTGACAGTGTCGCCACTGGGCTCATGTGGTGGAAAGTTCATAAGAATTCTATTTTCTAAGATTCAGTAAACAAAGCATGGATGGGACAAGATAATGCACAACGAAGACGACATTCACCACAGTGGGGGAGATCTTTGCCTTCAGTGAGAGAAACCAAGGGTCAGTGTGCCACTAATCAGGACACGTGCAGGACACTGGGATGTGTCTGGGATGATGTGTGAGGGCAGAGCCAGCCTGTGACCGGGCCCTGACCTTATCTCCCACACCCCTCAGAGGTGGGAGAATGCCTCGCACTCCTGCCAATTCCACTTACATAGTTTGGTCCCTCATCATGGTGCACCTAGATCCAGCCCCTGACTCCTGCTACCTACCTCACCGACAGGGGGTGGGTGGAGGACTTTAACGTCAGGAACCCAGGAGGCTACTCTTCGTCTCTCAGAGGCAGCATGATGTGCAGTCTCTCCTCTCTTCTCCTCTGCTCCATTCTCCTGCCTCTTTCTGCAGACCGAGATTCTCCACTTCACCACGCACAGGGAGCAAGATGGAGTCCAAGCCCAGGCCTGCCTCATCTCCAGGCAGTGCACCCAACCCCGACAGATTCCTGTGTCCCTTCATCCGCATTCTGAGCTGGGAGGTGTGTGCTGCCACCTGACTTCTTCTAAGGCACTGGTTCTCAAACTCAGGTGTGCTGAACAGTCACCCAGTGCTTATGAAAGAAGCTCCTTCCCATCAGGACAACTCAGAGGCCATCTCCTGGGGAGAGGGGTGCTTGGCAGGTGCTCCAGGAACCGCACTGAGAACCACGTTGTGGGCTCCGGGGCCCAGGTGGTTCAGTCGACTCTGAACAGGCATGCAGAGGCCCGAGGCTGGGGTGAGGACTTTATGGGGGTGGGCCAGGAGAGGATGAGCAGTACCCTTCCACATGGGCCCCAACCTCTACCCTCTGGCCTGGTGGGAGGCACCTTCCAGCCCAACCTCTACCCTCTGGCCTGGCAGGAGGCACCTTCCAGGTAACCTCTACCCTCTGGTCTGCTGGGAGGCACCTTCCAGGTAACCTCTAACTTCCTGGGCTCACCTCTACCTGATAAGCTTAGCACTTACCACACTGCAGCAAAATCTCCTCACTGTTGTCCATTCTTGAGGGATTTCCCCAAGTTTAGAAAGAGAGGAAATTATGTCTAAGCGTTCCGTTTTGTCATTAGCACAAAAATAGCTCAAGGCTACTTTAAACAGAACCACCTTACATGGACAGAATGTCTCCCAGACCAGTACTACTTACCTGACCTTCATTTTGGTGTCAGTAATTGGCCAATCTTAATTTTTAATGGGTGGGGGCATGAACAGGCAAGGCCCAAAGCACGGCTCCTCTGACAATCCAGAAGGGAGGGACACTCTTCCAGACCTGACCCGAATGGAGACCGGGAGGACCAGGGACAGGCAGGGAGTGTCTGGCTCTCTGGTAGTGCCAGCTAGGGCGTCGCTGGGCCAGCGGCTGCTCGGCCTTGCTGCTGGCACTCATCCCCACCCTCCAGGTGGATCCTGCACTTCCCGGTAACCTTCCATTATGCCTTCCTCTCCTATACAGCCTAGCTCTGCCTACAGGGAGAGAATTTGGTGGTCACACACACTTTTGAATATTTAGGTCCCTGCTAGTGTCACTTCCTGCCATGAGCTAATAAACCAGATTTAGCAAACTGGGAGCAGGAGCATCTGATTTCAATTCACATGACAGGGCAGTCTCTGAGTTTCCTGAATGTGGTCTACACACTTGAGTCCACAGGTAGAGGAAGGCTCCTCACTCTCCAGAGGCTTCAGCACAGGCTGGACACCTGAAGTATCCACCCAGGCCACAGCAAGCTGTGCAGGGGCCCCCTGGCCTGCTGGCCTTCCCCCAGGATGTCCCAATACCAGAAGAGCCAGCTGTTTGGTCAGCAGCTTTCCTTGCAACAGGAGTTCTCACAAAGTGGACGTGGAGGCCAGGGATCGCCTAAGTATGGCAGACTCCTATACACACAGGTCCAATATCAGGGCTTGCTAGTGGGCTGAACAAATCAAGGATGTCTGGCCATTTTACTCACTTCCCCATGTCACGTGATTCATTGGTCTGCTCTGAATGTTGAAAACCACAAACAAAGACAGTGACCTCTAGTGAGTCTCCCTCCTCAGTGCCTCTCACCTCTTCCAGTGTGGTGACTCCACACCACCATCTGTCACCCAGTCCAGGAAGATCTCCCCCTCCCACTGGGTCCACCCCACCCTCTGCACCTTGCAACCAGATGATCTTTGCAAATGTGCAAATCTCCTGGCTCCACCTGCATGCCAGGTTACCCCTGCAGGACCACCACTGGCTGCAAGGCCTTTGACTCACCTTCCTCACCTCCGCTGGGCATCGCTCTGCTCTTTGCTTGCTCTAGGTGTCTTGGAGTGTGGCTCCTGTCTCTGCCTCCCTCAGGAACACCTTGCCCTCTTTTAGACTACTCTCCCTGTGCACGCACCACTCACAGTCCCCAACCACCTCAGGGAGGACTTTCCCAGATTAAATTAGCTCCCCCTTATACAAGTGCTCAGAAAGGCATGAACCCCACCATCGTGTTTCCCACACCTTCGCCTCCCCAGGAGACACAAGCCTCTCCACGCTGTGTTCCCAGCACCCGGCACACACGTGCACTGCATCAGTACAGGCAGATGAATCAGATCTCTCACACTTCTCAAATCACCCCCTGAGAGAGAGGAGGCCTGAAGGAGTGGCTGAGTGCTAAGAGAAGAGGTTGGACACCAAGAAGGACAGTGTGAGACCAGGGAGGAGAATTTCTAGCCAATGCATGAATGGCCAAAAGAGTCTGTGTGTTCTTGAGGGCGTGGTGGTGCTCTTGGGGCTATGTGGGACATTATGTGCAACAGGAAAGTGTCATGGCAGTGGAGCACAGTCGTCACTGCAAAGGCAAGGGCGGCAAGGTAAGCAGTGGGTGACAACTCACCTGGACCCAGCCAGCTAGCGTTTGGACCGAGTCCCTCTTTCTCTTGCCAGCTGCCTCCAAGAAGGGTGAAAGATCAAGAAGGCAGAGCTGTGGAAGGAAAAATAAAACATGAAGCACCAAATTTACTTTGCAGTTGCAGGCTCCTCAGTGGTAAACAAGCACACGAGTCTACCTTTGTCTCCCACAACAGCAGAGGTCCAGTGAAACCAGGAGAGCAGCATCACTGCCCAGGAGGAAGGTCATGGGCATTGCTCTCTGAGGTCCATGCCACCCCTGGCTACATGCATGGCCTTCTGACAAGATTACATTAAGGGACTTGAAGTCAGTTCTGGGGTGTCTCTAAACCAGAAAAGGGTTCTGGGGTTCTGGATTGAGAGCAATCCAATAACCCAAATTATTACTTGCACATGTGGCACTAATCACTCCTCTAAAGGCAAGGATACATGCTGCAAGTAAAAACCGGAGGAATAAATGGCTAAGAGAGTACTGCTACACAGTACCACAGAGTGCCTAGCTCTAACGTCTGTATTAGGGTTCATGATCATATTAATTTTCTAGGCAAACGATTACGAAGTTAATGACATTTACAAAATAGAAAATTGACTTGTGTTTTACAGAGATCACATGGCATACCAATACAGGTGCCCGTCAGAAACATGCCTTCAAACTTGTTTTGCCATTTAATAGCCAATGGAGTAGAACCAGAAATTCAATTTTGCTGTAAATCTAAGTATGAAGAAACTGGCTTATTTTAGAACCTTAATGCTATCATCGCCAATACCATTAGACATTGTATCATTACTTCATTAAGTGTAATACTTTAGGGCTTATCAACATGCTCCCAGTAGACTAATACTACATAGTTCAAATCCCAGGGCACTTAAGAGTGTCTACTCAATCAACTGGAGGCCCTGGGGGAGGGAGCATCACATCACACTTCTGGTTTCTGTTCTAGAGTCAGGAGATCTTACATTTTGGTAAGATCAAATGGTTTACTTATTAAGAATTATTTGACATTTATTGTTGCTCCATAAATGTCAGGCATTACTGTTAATACTAGCCATTAGCAAATGTATACTTTAACTGGAACTGGAAGGAAGAATCCTGTATGTTACTTTCCTTACCGGTGGGGGTGGAGAAGAGAAGGGGGAGGGACACAGGGACTTAAACATCTGGAGTGGAGACAGGCCTGGAGCCTCAGGCATGCTCAGCTTTGGCAGCTACTGCAGCCCGCCAGAACCTCAGCGAGCTAGGCCCTCTCCCAGCCACAGGCGTGGCCAGCCTCTCTCGCCAGGCCCTTGCCAGATGCTTCCTGCCAACCCCCTCGCCCCACCTCCTCAGGACCACCTACAGCTCTTCCTATTCCGATCCCATCCACTGTGGGATTTGAGAAAATCTCTTGCTCCCACAGTCTCCAAATTACCCATACTCCCAAATCATACGCTCCGCCCACCTCCTCCATATTTCCCCCAAATATATTAACCCCCTGAATTTTGGACCCATGTCTTTGAAGAGAGCTAGGCTGCGTGTTGAGCCCCACTGCGTGCCAACACCTCAGTGTGTGTGGCATGCAGCCAGTCTGGCAAGCGGGGCTTGGTGGACCGTGTCACCTAGCGACACCTGCACAGGCCCACCCTCAGCCAGTCTAGATGTCACAGACGGAAGGACCACCACTCTGCGGCCCAGCCCCACAGCCCCGCGATCATCAAGGTGGCGCCTGCGCAGAAGTCCTGGTTGCACCTTTCAGCCAGGGGGATGGGCGGGCCCAGCAGTCACTCAGAAGGTAGCCCCTCCCTCGGGCCGGCCCCCTGCAGCCGGCCCCGCTAATAAAGACGGCGCCAGCACAGAAAGCACCACACGCCCCCCAGTGGCTAGCAAAGATGGCACCAGGGTGGGCGGGGCTCTGCTGTCCCTGTCACTCAGAAGACAGCCCCACCCCTTGGGCCAGCCCCCTGCCGCCAGCCCCTGCCAACGAAGATGGCGCCAGCTTAGAAAGCATCACATGCCCCAGAGGGGCTAGCAAAGATGGCTCCTGGGTGGGCGGGGCTCTGTCATCACTACAGCCCCGCCCTTGGGCCCACCCCCTGCATCCATCCCCTAGCCATGAAGATGGCGCCTGCGCAGTAAGGTCAGGCGCCCCCAGTGGCTACAAAAGATGGCTTCGGGGTGGGCGTGGCTCTGCTATCCCTGTCACTCAGGAGACAGTCCCTCCCCTGGGCCCGCCCCTGCAGCCAGACCCCGCCAATGAAGATGAAGCCAGCATAGTAGGCATCAGATGCCCCTTCCTGTGGCTAGCAAAGATGGCTTCAGGGTGGGCGTGGCTCTGCTGTCTCTGTCACTCAGAAGACAGCCCCTCCCTTGGGCCCACGCCCTGCAGCCAGACCTTGTGCATGAAGATGGCATCTTCATAGCAAAAGTCAGGTGCCCCACTGTGGTTAGCAAAGATGGCGCCGAGGTGGGTGGGCTCTTTGGGCCCATCAATCACTCAGAAAACAGATCCTTCCGCAAGCCTGCCCCCTGCCGACAGCCCTATCAAATCGGCGCCTGCGCAGAAAACAAAAGGCCACCCCAATGATCAGCAAAGATGGCGCCATGGTGGATTAGTGCTCTCTGACTCCAAAGAGAGCCCTTCCCTTGGGCCCACCCCCTGTAGCCAGTCTACAGTCAATGAAGACGGAGTCTGTAAACGGGCGCCCCCCTGTGGCCAGCAAAGACTACATCAGGGTGGGCGGGCTCTACTGCCCCTGTCAGTCACCCAGAAGACTCCCCCTCTTGTGCCCATCCCCTGCAGCCAACTCAGCTGTCAATGAAGATAGCACCTGCGCACTAAATATCGCACGCTCCCGGGTGGCCAGCAAAGATGGTGCCTGAGTGGGCGGGGTCTGAGCGCTGTCAGTCACTAAGAAGACAGCCCCGCTCTCAGATCTACACTCTGCGCCCAGCCCAGCTGTCATTCAGGATGGCGCCTGCCGCAGTAAACGTCAAGCGCCCCTCCGTGGCCAACAAAGTCTGTACCTTGGGTGGGAGGTCACTCAGGGCAAGGCACTCCTCCAGCCATCCACAAGGCACCAACACACAACACAACTTTGCTGCTTCCCGCTTTCAACACCTTCCAAAGATGAAGCCTGATACATCCCGGGGTAAAAAAATTTCCAATGACAGAATGGGACTCTAGTGCACACTACCCAAGGAGAAGCTGCGGGAACACTGCAGTTTGATGCCCTGATCCTTGGACTAGAGGTACTGCAGTAGCTGCGGCAAACTAGGCGCACAGCACCTGGCTCCACTGGATGTTGCAGGTTGGGCCAAAGAACCAACCAGAAAAGAGATCAGCCAGGGTGGCAGTTCCCCTGCCAGCCCCCCACATTCTCCGGGTGCTGCTGAGGTCACCACCGGCAGTCCCAACTCGACACAGCAATCAGTCAAGACCGCATCTGCGCAGCAAATCCCCGCCCCCTAAAGATGGCGCTGGACAGGCAGGGCCAGACAAGCCCGCCACAACCCCAGAGGCGGTGGCACCATCCTCGGCCCCGCCCCAATCTCGAACAACCAATCAGAACAACGCTTGCGCGGCAAGCGCTCAGTCCCAATCCAAAAGCACCCTGCCCCCACCAGAGGGCGCCGGTGAGCGAGCAGAGCCCAAAACACCTCCCACAGAAGCCCAGCCCCACCCCCAGTGGCATGTGGCCCCTCCCATGGCCACTGCGGCAAAACAAGCCCCGCCCCCAGCAGGGAACGCTGTTCTGAGCGCGGGCGGCAGACCCTCACTGCCGCTATGGGGTGGTCCCGCAGCCTCGGACCCCCCGGACTTGGGCGCCTCAGGGATGGCACCCTCGCGTCCCCCTGCTTGACTCAGCTCAACAGGGTGTTAGGCTCTCCAGCACCTCCCCACACGCAGCCCGACTGCCCCGATGTGGAGTTTCTACGCGTTGGATGGCACAGCCAGGAGAACCCTCAGAGCCCTGAGACCCCGGCCTCGCGGGACGGCAGCCCCGCGGCAACCCGGCCACCCCCACTCGTGACCCCCACAGGTGCGGAGCACAGCCTTGCTGCCAGCCCTGTGCAGCCGCAGCATGACCGCGCCAGCAGTCCTCTGGTCATCCCTGCTGGGGGTCCACAGGACAGCTGCCACGAGCCCACAGGGCGCGACCTGGACACCGTCCTTACTCCACGGACGACGTCCGGGAGGGCGCGCTCCTGCGGGCAGGCAGCGACTCACCTGCCCACAGCGCGGCGTAGCAGACGAACCGCTCCCCCGGCTCAGCCCGTCTAGCGCGTCCACACAGCACCTGGCGCCCGGCGGCGCCACCAGCCCAGGGTGGACATCTCTGGCTCCTCCGACCCCTGTCCTCCAGCAGCTGCCCCGCGTCTGCAGCCAGCGCTGCCCGATGCCTCCTTGTCAGGCTTCTCTGCAGAGGCGGGGCTTCCGCCAGCCAATCCGCGGCAATGCCGCCCTCGCCACGCCTCCGCGCCGTGCAGATCAGGCAGCGGTTACCATGGCGACAGCTTGGCGCGAAGGCTGGGGTTGACGTCAACGGAGCGGGCGCGGGAGCTAGGGGCCGTAGCACGGTCTGGAAATGGGGGTGGGGTGGGGAAGGTGCACCCCCAAAGAAATGGGTGAACCAGAGAAAGGCCCAACAACGACGCCCAAAACGAAACCTCTGGGGGGAATAAAAGATAAATTTATACATCTGTCTAAACGACAATGAAAATGAAAATCCGCAAAAGCACACAGAGGTCCAAGACTAACCACAGCTAGACCAGGAGGCTATTCTGCCCCAAGGCACGAAACACGGGGCTAATCCCGCTAATTCATGAAGAGTTCTTGCAAACCAGCAAGGACCCAGCCACGCAGAAAACCGGCAAGCGGCATGAGGCCGGCCACTCAGGGACACGCGCGCGGACCGCCTGCGCACCGCCGCGGAGCCCGAGGACCAGGACGCGGACGCGGGTGGTGGCCGGAGCCCGTGCGGACCGGTGAGTGTGTCCTCAAGCGCGGAGAACGGGCACAGGCAGGCGAGGCTGGGGGAGATACGCCGCCCCACCGAAGGGAGCGGCGGGCAAGCGGGAAACATTCTGCGTTTTCTTGGCAGAAACACGTACAGCCGATGAGTTGCGGAAAGTTCATTAATATATCCTTTGATCCAACTATTGCACTCTCAAGGAACTAAGGCAAAGGAGCACACAGAGATGTGCAAAAGATTTTATACAGGGGTATTCAGACTGTTTTTTTAATCACCAAGAACGTACACTGCAGAGAACTGAACTGTATTCTGGTAAATCCACACTGCAATTTTATGTGACCAATAAAAATGTGGTATGATTTTAATTTTAAAGGGAAAAAACCAGTTAAGACCCAGTTAATTACTAAAAAGCAGTTTACCTAAGAGCCCATAGAATACACCCAACTTAAAACGTGTTTTTATACATAAGGAGAAGTTACAGTGGTTGCTTGCCGTGCTAAGAGTCTGTGGTCTTGGAAGGGGGCATGCACATTCTTAGACTTCCCAACCCTTCAGCAGGCTCTTCTGCGCCAGCAGTGCAACATAAACATAAAATATGAATGAAAACACTGTGCTCACTGTGTAGACCCACCTTCAAAACAAGCTCCCAGCAGCAGGACTGAAGGTGAATATGCTCCTACTCTGGGTCAAATATTTTCAAATCGGGCCACTCCTTAGGCTCACTGGGGAAGCTGTTAAACAATGCAGATGCCCAGGATCTCACTGAGAAAACTGCTTTGGAGCTCGCAGGGTACACCTAATACCTGGGGAGGTTTTAGAGGTGATTTTAACATAGTCTAAGGAACTCATCCTCTGTCTCCACAATCCAGTTTTTCTGGATCCCAGATCGTTTGTTTCCATGAGATTCCATTCGATCTCAAGAGATCCTGCAGCTAGCACCCTATTCCCCCACCCAGTCACCAGCTCCACACAGAGTAGTCTATTGTCACAAACTAAATGACCTTACTGATACTCTCTCCGGCTAACATGTATGCTGTACAGGCATCCATTCCTTCCACATGCCTGAAGCCTGACAATTTCACCTATTCCTTCAGCAGCTAGGAAACATTCTTAATCTTACAGCAACATTCAAACAAACAATAGCAAACAAAACCCCACACTATTTCCTCTTATTTTTGGTGACACTACACAGTCCTGGTTTTTCTTCTACACCAACAACCTCTTCTCCATCACAGCTGGCTTCTTTGCTCAACTTCTAAATGCTAGACAGTCTTGCCCTGAACTGAGTCACTATTACTCCATTATCAGCTTCTCGCTAGGAAGCAGCCTTACATTCTCAACTAGACGGGTTTAAATGCCACCTGCATGCCAATGGTTCCCAAATTTCAATTCTCTGCACAGAACTGTGCACAGTACAGTCTCATGTAACCAACTATCCACTGGAATGTCTAACTTAGATGTCTAACATGCAACCAAAAGCACTGAAACAAGTATTAATTTTCCCTTTCCCCATTTGTACCAACAGCACCAGCTGCTGTAGCCAAGAAATCTCATTTGGGCTTTTTTCCCTTTATTCCTTACCACTGCCAACATTCAATTTGTCAGCAAATCCTACGACTCTACATCCAGGACACATCCTGAATTTGTCCAACTTTCCCTTTCCACAGTAATCCCAACTGCCATTATATTCCTGAGATAACCTTCTTCTATGCCACACTCCTGTCTCTGCCGTTCTCCATACTGCAAATAAGACTTCGGGTTCCAGCTTGAATTGCTTCCTGTCCCTCTCCCCCATCATCACTCACATTAGGAGAGTCATGGTTACCTTGTGTCTCAGAAGAGTATAAACATAAAAAATCTTTTCTTCCAGGTTTCTAGTTTTATGTCTTATCTAGGAAAATCTTTCCCATACTGAGGTCATGCAGAGTCTAATAACCTAAGTTGTAGGGGTTTTTAGTTTATTTTTGCATATGTTCTGTAGCAGGGATATCTCCCCTGACATTATAGCATGTTTTCATGTACAAGTGAGCCTGTTCCTGAACTCTGTCCCATTGGTCCATCTGTCTGTGCACTGATCCCTACATTAATCATTAGACCTTATAATGCCCTGACATCTTCAGGGCCACTGCCCTTTGTTTCTTAAAAGTGTCTGACTGTTCTTAGCCCAAGAGCTTTCAAATGATGTTCAGAATCAGCTTGTAAAGTTTGATAAAATAAGCTGAGATGCTGACTAGTATTTTATTAAATCCAGAGTAATTCAGAGAAAACTGCAAACGTCATGCTATGAAGACCTTTCATCTCTAACCATGCTCCGTGTCAATATACATGCGTATTCTACAGACATCAACAGCTGTACTATTTTTTTCCTATAAAGCTTCTTATTTGACTTTAGGGGGTCTTTTTTCCTATTAATTATGCTGCTGGTAATTTCTAATTGGTTAAAATAATTTCAGACTTCCACAAAAGTTGCAAAGTGACACAAAGATTCTTCACCCAGTTTCCCTTAATAATATCTTACATAACCCTGGTCCAGGACTTTGTCAAAACATTAGTGCTAGCACAAAGCTGATGAACTATGACTCTGTGACCCCCCCTTCTGTTCGGGGACCCCGCCCAGGGCCCACATTGCAGCAGCGGTCCCCGCTCCTCATGCCGGCCGGCCCCGCAGGCTCTACGGCTGCGCAGCACTCCTGCGTTCCCTGATGCTGATAGCTTCGAGGCGCACGTCAGGGATTTTGTAGAAAGCCCCTTAGTTTGACTTTGGCATTTTCTCAGACTGATCTAGGTTCTGGGTTTTGAGAAAAGTATCTGCTGTTGTTCCATGCTGATCTGTGATCCAGCGGACTTGCTCATCTCTCCTTCATTCTGTCTGTAGATTGTCCTGGATTTACAAAATAGTAACATCTTCATTAAAGAGTTTTTAAAACTGTCATCTGCAATCATACCTTAATTCACTACCATATGTGCTGGTTGGGATCTCTGGGTGATGAGGAACACGTCTTGTTCCGGGCCCGGGAGGGGGACACTCTTGCCTTTACCATCAAGCACAAATGTCCATTCTGGGCCTTTTTGTGAAGGCCTCTTTAATGGAGTTAAGAAAATTCCCTTTAGTTTTAAAAGCTCTTATTGTTATGCTTAATTTTATGACTTTCATGTACCTGAGATCATACAGCCTGATAAAGCAGTAAATTAAGGTAGAATTCCTGACACTGCCACATCTTGGATTCCTGAGCCCCATTTGGTCGGGACTAGGAAGGTCTGATCTAGACACCCCCCAGCTGCAGAGCATCAGGTTCTGTTTACTTTTGGTTTTTGCTTCTGAGTTCATATTTTTTATTTTTTTTATCAAATTATCCTTGTCTGGATTTGGTGTCAAGGTTAAACTACCCTTATAAAAATCTAAATCTCATTGTTTATGTTCTCTAAAACAGTAATCTTTTCAACAATGGGAATTATGCTGCCTTTTTATTAGTGTTATTAATCTATTCCTTTTTTTATGAGTTTTGCTAAAGATTTGACAACTTTGTCCTTTTAAAGGGACTTCTGATTTTGTTGGTCATGTTCTTTTTTATTTTCCATTTATTTCCTCATACTCAGGGCTTCTTTTCCTAGTGTCTTGAGTTTCACATTTATTTATTCTTTCTTAATTTCTAATACATGCATCCAAGGCTTAGCATTTTCCTCCAGGTGCCACTTGGAGCAGAATTCCACATACTTCACTGCAGTTCAGCTCTATACTTTCTCTCCACATTAGCGACATTAAGAAATTGGTTTAGGATTCTGAATTCTTTTAAAAAACTATCTTTTGAATGTAGATTTCTGTATTAATTATATATAGTCAAGTACCATTGTTAAAACATCCTTTATCTTAGAATATGATTATTTTTAATTGTTCAATGTGTTAAAAAATGAGTTATTCTTTATTAGGCACTGATTTATATTTATGTTCAGAGGATCAAGCTTGTTAATTGTATTTATATTTTTAGTATTCTGTTTTTTGTCTGCTTGATTCATCTGTTATAAGGATTTGCTATAAATCTCTAGTGTGCCTGTGGTTTTACCCATTACTCCTTGTAGCTTCTACCTTTTGCTTTACCTGTTTCAAAGCCATGTGTTTAGGTGCACATAGATTCAGATTCCCCCTGTTACATGTCATTAGGGAACGGATCTGTGTACATTTGAGTTAGTTATGCATTTCTTTACCATTCCTTCTTCTTCTCCCTTTCCACTCACTACTGTGTGGGTCAAGTTCTCCTCCATTTGTGCCTTCTGTTCCTTCGCAGGTTCTAGGTCATATTTCAATTGCCTATTTTTAAATTCTTAATTTATACACAAGCATCTTTTTAAACATATAATGAAGTACTAAAGCAAAGATACTGGCACACCTTAGAAATCAATTTCCCATTCCCACCTTCCTTAATCATGTCTAGAATTTTAGTTACACCTTTTAAAGATAAGTCAAAAGGTTCATTTATATAACCAATTAATCACATTTACTGATACTTTGAGAATCTGTTCATTCTTGTTTCTTAAATCCTACTCTGTCCTTCAGATTGATTTTTCTTTCCTCACTGCAGTAGACTCTTAAGTAGGGCTTTCAGTAAGGGTGAAAGGTGGTGTGTTTGTATTGAGATGCCTTGGTAAGACACTTTTGAATGAGGGTTGAACCAGACGTGGAATTCAAGGATAGCCCTTACCTTATACTGAAGATGGTATTTCACCGTCTTCCAGAGTTGCTGAGGAGGCTGCTGTCAGGGTGGCGTTGCTTCCTAATAACACCAGGCTTCCCTCGGTAGCTCTAAGAACAGAGGTTGGCATGCCTGTTCATCCTGCTCAGGACTTCTGTGGCCAATGGAGGCAGTTCTTCTATTTTGAAGAAGTCTTGGCCAGTATGTCTCTAAATATATATTATATATTTATTTTTTTTTGCTATTCTACTTCTTTTCTTTGCAACCTATTAAAGTATAATAGTCCTTAATCCCATTCTCCATTTTTCTTAATTTCTTTTCTGTTTTTCAAATTCTTTCCTGTACTGTTTTCTAAATAATTTCTCTTATTAACTGCAGCTAGTATAAGAGGTTTTAATTACAATGGCCATATTTTTTCAGTTCTAAGGTTTCTAACTGGTGCTTTTTTTGTATCCATCTTTCTAAATGGATGAACATTTTATAAATATTATTCTCAACTCTTAAATGTCACAATTAAACTTTGAATTACATTTTGTGAGGAGTAACTTCATGTCCAGATCATTGATTTTGTTGTCATGTATAATAAAACTTCCTAAGTTTAAAACAGTGCTGTGCAAGTAGTATTTTTTAAACATTTTTTTTAGTCGTATATGGACACAGGCTCTCATTTTTTATGTGGTGCTGAGGGTTGAACCCCATGCCTCACACATGCTAGGCAAATGCTCTACCACCGAGCCACAACCCCAACCCCCTGTGCAAGTAGTTTCTAAGATTTCCTAAGGGAGTTCTCCCTCTCCCTTGAACTTCTCTTCTTTCTGCATCTAGCCATTTAAAATTATCTCCACCTCACTGCTGAGAAATGTAGTCTAGAGACATGTCTCATGTTGTCAGCTAAGGCTCTGTGACAACTGAAAAGATCAAAGCTTACACTGGGTCCTCCTGCTTGGCCCCGACACGTCCGCCCTGGGAGATCTCCACTGTTTTCTCAGGCTCCTTTCACCTAGGAGAGTGTGGCCTGTGTCCTCGTTAGACCCGTGGAGCCTGGAACCGCCTTGGGCACGAGGTGCTTCTAGACCTTGTGTCCCCACAGCAGTGAAATTCTTACCACCTCGTGCATTCCAAGAACAGAAGTCCTGCGGGTGTATGTCTTCAACACATTCCGTGCATTTTCCTCTTCAACGTTCGATCTGCAAATGTCTTAAATACTCGTATCACTGAAAATTTATATTAAAAGGTTAGCTGGAGTGTGAACTCACAAACTCTTATCAATGAAATGAAAGTATTATTTTCTAAAAGGTCTACAGCAATTCTCACTTCTTTTCCAAGTGGAAGAGCAGTTTTCTCAAAGCTATGGGACCTGTGATATCATGACAGATTAAATACTGAAACATGAGAATACAGCTGTTTTACATTAAGTCAGATGCTAGAGAGATTTGTGAAGATGCAAAACAATGCTACTTTTCTCAGGAATCTTGTTTTGAACAGTCATTTTTCACCTAAAATTCTTGTTTAACTCGTAGTGAGTTTACGACTGCTATTTAAAATTAGTAAATATACTTAGAATTGTGATTTGACTGTTCCTTTATTAAGGTGAGATCAGCAAACAGGACCTGTCATCTTCAGGGTGTACAACGTGGCATTCTGGCTTATGCACACACTGTGTGTGCTGGGCTGTCCTCCATGTTGGAGGCCATCCTGTCGCAGTGTGCACAGGCTCCCTTTCCCCACCCTCGCCATCTTTTGTTGCTTTGACAACAGCCATTCTAAGAGGTATGTGGTGATCGTTCACTGTGGTTTTAGTTTGCATTTCCCTGATAACTGCTGATGCTGAACATCTTCTGATATATTTGCCAGCCACTTTGAAGTCTTTTGAGAAATGTCTGTTCAGATCCTTTGCCATTTTCACACTGGGTTGTTTTCTTGCTACCGAGCTCACATCGTTGGGTATTTTGGATACTGACTCCTTGTCAAATGTACACTTTGCAAAGATTTCTCCCATCTCATAGCTCTATCACTGTGTTGTTTCCTCAGTTCTGCGTAAGATTTTCAGTTTACTGAAATCACATTTATCTACTGTTGGGGACGGTCATATCTAAAAAATTACTGCCCAGACCAACGTCAAGAAGTTCTTTCACCATGTTTTCTTCTAGTAATTTTATAGTTTCAAGTCTTAAGTCTTTTATCCATTTTGAATTAATTTTTACATGTGATTTCTGTAAACACATATTACTGAGATTTTTGAGAGGAAATGCATTGGATCTGTAGATCACTTTTTGCAACAGACAAAAATTTAAACATTAAATTTTTCCCATATATGAAGATAAAAATGTTTCTTTATTTGTGTATTCTTCAATTTCTTTCACTGATGTTTTATAGTTTTCAGTATACATATCTTTCACCTCTGTGGTTGAATTTACTCTTAGCTATTTTCTTAAGGTGTATGGTAAATGGGTTTGTTTCCTGGATTTCTTTTTCTGATAATTCATTGATATGTATAGAAACACTACTGGGTTTTGTACATTGACTTTTTTTTAAATGCATCAGTTATTTTAGGTTCTTGGTAAGAAATTCAGAACACCAGTTTGTGAGTATAAATTCCATTTGTTAGATCAAGAACAGATTGCATGTAGCCCTGGAGCTGAGGAATAGCCTTGATTTGGGGTAAAATTTGTGAGGCCCACAGCTTTTTGATCAACCTTGCACTGCTCTGTAATCTCGTATTTTTCTTTCTCTGATTTGAAGATTTCACCTTCCTGGTGTCTGGGCTTCTGCAACTTCTTCTGCTTGAAGTAAGCTTAGTGAGGTGTTTGGGGATTTTCACATTGCTGATATCAATCTTTATGGAGGTGGCAATAACAAATTTCTGGTGTGTTCTACACAGAGGAACTCAGTTGAGGGAAAGAGGTTCCATTGCAAGTAGCAAGCCACTGCTCAGCTACTTTAGGAAAACCACTCTCTTGCCTGTGTGGTGCCCAGTGAGGAAGATCAAGGTGGTCCCAGGAGTGATGCTGGCTTGCAGTGTTCGCATACGCTGACTACACATCTCCAGTTGGATAGTATCCAGGCATTTTGTGAAGCTTAACCACCTTGTACCACTGTTCTTGTCACCACCAACTGGTTTGATGACAGTGGCAAGAACCTTCTCTTCCTCCTCAGCCTTGGGTTTAGCAGCTGAGTACTTCCTCTTGTATGTGTCCTTTCGGGAATACATAGTGGACCCAGAGTGTCTGCCAATTCCTCTAACCAGGACAGGGTTTTGGCTGCGGTGGGGCTTCCCTGTCTTGGGTTTCTTATTCTTCACATCTCCCTTTTTAACCTGGCCAACAGCATCGACCTACTTGGCTCCAGGTTTCCTCTCCTCAGTGTCAGGCATCTCAGCCTTTTCACCTGCCATCTTGCAAAGTGGGAAGGAGAGCTGTATGTTGGTTTTGCAATCTGCAACTTCACTGAGTTAATTAGTTCCAACAGGTTTTTAATGGTGTCTTTAGGGTTTCTATAGACAGGATCAAGCAGACCATTTCCCTTCCTCCTGGCCTATGTGAATGCCTTTCCCCCCTTGCCTAGTTGTTCTGGCTAGGAGTTCCAGTGCCGCACCAACCAGTGGTGAGGGTGAGCCTCCTTACCTTATTTGTCATCGTACGGGAAGAGCTTTCCACTTTCTAACTTTGAGTATTACCTTAGCTATGGGTTTGTCACATGTGGCCTTTATTATGTCAAGGTGCATTCCTGCCATGCCTATTGAGTTTTTTTTTTTTTAATCATGAAAGGATATTGAATTTGATCAAATGCCTTTTCTCCATCTATTGAGATTAGGTGATTTTCATCTTTCATTCTGTCAATGCAGCATATCACATTTATTGATCTGTGTACATCAAACCATTCTTGCATCCCAGTGACAAATCCCTCTTGACCATGGTGTGTGATGCTTTAATACGTTGCTGAATTTGGTGCTCTGGTATCTTGTTGAGGAGCTTTGCATCTGTTTGTCAGGCATACCTACCTGTTGTTTTCTTGTTGTGTTGTCTGGCTTTGGTGTCAGTATAATGCTGGTCTTATAAAGTGCATCTAGAAGGGGTCCCACCTCTGTAACTTTTTTTTTAGGAATATGAGATAAAGTTGGCATTAATTCTTCCTTAAATATTTGGTAGAATTCATTAATGAAGCCATTAGATTCCCTGCTTTTATCTGTTGGGAGGATTTAAATTGCAGATTCAGTCTCATGTATCACAGATCCAGTTGGATTTCCTATTTCTCCAGGAGACAGGCTTGGTAGGTTGCATGTTCCAAAGAACTTATCCATCTTTTCTAGAGTCTCCAACTTTATGTTCATAGTAGTCTCTCTCAAGCCTTAGTACTCTGTGGCATCTCATCTTTCATTTCTGATTGAGCGCTCTCATTTTTATTAGTCTATTTAAATGTCTGTTGATTTTGTCTTTTAAAAAATCAATTCTTAGTTTCACTGGTCCTTTCTATTGTTTCTGTAGTCTCTATTTCATTTATTGCTTCTCTGATCTTTATTATTTTCTTCCTTTCAACGACCTTGGGCTTGGTTTATTCATTTCTTTTCTGGTTTCCTGAGGTGTATAATTAGGTTATTTAAGAATCTTTCCATAATGTAGGCATTTATCACTGTAAATCTCCCTTTTAGAATGTATCCCATTTTCCATTTGTCTTAAGATCTGTGGGTGTGTGCGTGTAGTACTGGGGACTGAATCCAGGGCCTTGTGTGTGCCATACAAGCACTGTACCACAGAGCTACATCCCCAAGTCTGTCTCGAGAAGTTTTTTTAGATTTCCCTTTTTCTTTGATCCATTGGTTATTCATGAGTAGTTATTTGATTTCAACATATTTGTAAATTTTCCAATTGTCCTCCTTTTAATTTCTAGTTTCACTGTGGTCAGAACAAATACCTGATATGACTTCAGTCTTCTTATATTGGTTAGGATTTCTGCTGAGGACTAACATATGATCTATGCTGGAGGATGTTCCATGTGTGCCTAAGAAGTATGTGTCTTCTGCTGCTCTTGGATGGACTATTCTAGCTCTGTGTATTTGGTCCATTTGTTCTATGGTACTGTTCCAAATGCACTTATACACCTAACCTACCAAAGATTATAACTTAGCACTGTATAAACTGTAAAGTACCAGCAGTTTGCCCTTGTGGTTGTGTGGTTGACTGGGACCTAAGGCTTACTGCCCAGAGTTGCAAGAGTATCATACTACATATTGCTAGACTGGGAAAAGGTACAAGCCACATAAGCAAAAGTTCTCTGGGGTCCTCAATCATTTCCAAGAGTATAATAGGTCTTGAGACAAAAAAGTTTAAGAACCACTGATCTGCAAAAATCTGTAACAGACCAAACTGTTTGTACAGTATGGATGGTAGTCTCTTTTTTACTATTACGATTTCAAAGCTGAGCACAAAGCTTGATGCATAGAAGACTTTCATTAAAGGCTTATTTGGCCATTGTTCAATCTATATTTGGGTGCCTGCTACCTGAGGCTAGATGCTAGGCTGCGTTATTAGCTTGTTTCAAATGAAACTGAAGTGGTTGCATGAAAGTCAGATGGAAATAAACACTAATTTTAACACAAAATAAATAAGCTACTTTGTTAGCACATAGGACTCTTGTGCAGTCAATGCTGGATTGATTGATGGATCCATATAAAATTTGCATGTAGTTCCTTAGTAATGCAAGTTTAACCAATTTTCCTGAAAGGAAAACTCACTTTTTAAAATCCCTCTCCAAGAGTTTCAGGACAATACAAAGCATAAAGTTCATATTAAGGCAACTAACTCTTTCACAAAAGCTGCTCCTAAATACAACTATTAAGAGAACAGTTCCTAATGGCAACTGATTACATGCAAGAGTAAAGACAGACAAATGACCACCCTGAAACAAAGTAGATATTATGAAGGGAAAGCATGTCAATCTGGTAGAGAGTGTTAAGGTTCAGAAGCATGAGAGTCCCTGTGTCCTGCCAGGAAGACTCAGCTCCCCAGAGCTCAGCTCACATGTCCTCCACCCAAGAGGGCAATAGGAACTTGTCCTTATAAGACGCTAAAACATTCAGAAGTCAAGTTATAACATGCTAACTAAAGTACTTTGCTTATTTAGAAAATGCTGGGTTATTCATCCACTTTTTCACAAGTTAATTTACCAGCCAGAAAGTTCTCATCCTGAACTGGCACAATGGTAGATGCTCATTTATTCAACCTTTGATAAATTGGTATTGAGTGTCAATTCTATCCACGTGCGAGGGACACAGTGATAAAGGAGATGACAAGGGCATCAACCTCCACTGAGTTCACACTCCTTTAACAAAGTCAAACAGTGAGAGCACCACACACGCGGCACGTAGTCACCAGCAGTCACTGAAATGCAAGATGTGCTGTGCTGCAGGCACAAATCAGAGAGCCTGACAGACATATCCAGGTGGTGAGGAAAGACACCCAGGCCTGACACACAAGAGGCTCCTGAGACAGAGGAATCTGGAGACCTGTGTAGCTAAACAAAGAGCAGCCTAAGATAATGGCTTGAGAAGGAGAGAGCAGTCAGGCCCTTTCAGGGCCCTGCAGGGCCATTTAAAGACTGGAGAGCCCAAGCAATCACTACTTCTAGCACATCACTAGGAGATCAGCACTCAGGTCTCACCCAGGGCCCCCGGAAAATGGCAAGATTTCCACACACACTCACCTGTAAGTGCCTCAGAACACACCTAAAACAAGGAGGGGACTCTGGTTCCACATGCAGATTCTCAGGCCAGGAGAGAAAGTGCATTTCCATCTGGCTGCACTACAGGATAAACCTAAGGACCAAGAGGAAGACAGCCAGGGACCTGAGTAAGACACAAACCAAAAGTAGAAAAGCAGATGAAGACACAAAGGCCTAAGAAATTCTAATGACCAAATATTCACCAACAGGGTTGTTAAGTAAATCATGGCACCTTGTCATAGAAAGTTATACAGCCATAAAAATGCAAAGACTCTTAGGGAGTAATCTCCAAGATACATTGTTAGATGAAGAACCAGGGTTTTCAGCAGAAAACTTTATGTATTAAATAAAAAGAATATATATGTATACATACAGACAGACAGACAAGCATTTTGTGCATGCTTCTATACGCACAAAATAACTCTGAAAACATACTCACAAAGGCAGAGTCACTGGTTGTCCACATGGACAGAAGCTGGCTGGGAGCCAGGAAGCAGGAAAGAAAGTTTCTTTACATACTTTTCGCTTTTTTGAATTTTGAATTGTACAACTATATGACTTATGAAGGATTAAAGCAAACATGTTAATATTCAATGTGATTTTAGACTAATATGAAAACTTTAATGAAAAGGAGAATTTTCAAGGAAAAAAATTACCAGGAAAAAAAATGGGAAAAGTTTTCTTACAAAGAATATGTGTTAAAACCATCCCGTACATTTCAGTAACCTATTGCCCTACAGAATCCATGAGCTGAAAGCTGACACTTTCTTGAGCACTTCTTGGGTGCCAGATACTATACTAAGCACTGCATGCATCTGGAGGTCATCCTTGGAACGCTTCTGGAAGAGGTGTCCCACAGCTTCTATGTGAACATAAGGAAACTGAAGTTCCAAGTTCATGCCTAGTAAGTGACTCCAGAGGCCAGACGTTCAGCCACTAGGATATATGATTCTGTGCTGATAAAGTGGAAAACCTTAAAGAAATGCACTGTTTTCCAGGGAAGCAGAAATTACTTGAAATCTCACTTTGATTGGAAGAATCCTTCAGATGCCCAAGGAACAAATTCTTACTTCACACAAATTGTTCTGTGTATTACAAGATGGAAGGCTTGCTAGTTCATGTAACTAGATTAGACGAGTGGCTTGAGTACATTCCCCTACAATGGAAGTAGGGGGAATAGAATAGAGACCTATTCTCTGCTACAAGAATAGAGACCTCATGTGGGGCACTCACTCTGTGCCAGGCACTAGTAAGAGCTTTAAAAAAGATCCAGGTGCCACTTGGAAAACAGTCTTGCAGGTCTCCAAAAGGTTAAAAATAGTGTAGCATATGACCCAGCAGTCTACTCCTTGGTGACATGAAAACACATCTACATAAAATCTTGCATGACTGTTCACAGGGGTATTCTTCTTCATAGCCAAAAAATAGAAGAGCCTCAAATGGCCATCAGCTGATGAATGGATAAATGAGGTGTGGTACATTCACTCACCAGAATGCTATTTGACAGAACAATTAAGTCTCGATACATGCTATAGCATGGATGAACTTAGAAAACACCATGCTAAATGAAAAAGCCAGTCATAAAAGCCCACAGACAACACGATTCCATTTACATGAAATGTCTGCAACAACTACATGCTTCTCCAGGAAGTAGACCTGGGGCTGCCCAGGGTCAGCAGAGGGGAAGGTGCTAGGCAGTGAGACTCAGAATGGACAGCAGTGATGGCAGTGCCGCTGGAACGCGCTGCACACGGGCCTGCACACGTCCAGCAGGGAATGGCCAGGCCTGAGAGCTGCACCCTGGGAGCACTGCAGTAGAAGTGTGCCTCCAGGCACACGCACCTGACCTTAGTGAAACTGAAAGTAGCACACTCCTGTAAAGCTGAAGAGTGTCTGGCTTGAGAGGCCACTGCCTTCTCAAGGTCATCATCAGTCAGTTGAGAACGGATTGGAAATCTGGGTCCGCCTATACCGCCTACTAGTTCCCAGCCCAACCCCATGCAAATACCCTGACAATCTTCAGGAAATGCTCCATGCTCCCCTACACCACTTTCTTTTTCTTTCTCTCTCTCTTTCTCTCTCTCTCTCTCTCTCCCTCTCTCTCCTCTTGAGAAAATAAAACAAATGACTAACACGTTCAAGAGGATAGGCTCCTAAGAACAAATAATCCTCATGCTGTCGCGCATTCAAACCTGGAGTAAGAGGGAAACACGGTGTACTGAAGAACCAGGCAAACGGTTTCCAGTCTGAACATCTCTTACTTACTTGGAAAGTGCCCTGGAGGGTAATAAAATAATAGCTATTGCTTATTAAACTTTTACAATGTGCGAGGTCTGGCTCCAGGCGCTCCCTGTGAGTTGTGTTCAGTTATCACTGGGAGGTGAGGCAGATGCTATCGCTACCCAGGTTTAACAATGAGGGTGCGCCTCCAGAGGCTGCCCAGGCTACAAGCTAGGCTGGTGGCAGGGTTAGGGATCAAGTTCAAATCTGTCAGAGGCCTGAGCTCTTCACTACCACCAAGTACAATCCTAGGCTGTTAAACTTGAAAGCCATAATGGAATGGATCATTCTTGATAGGAAGGCAGATAATAGAAACTTGGCAAATGTCAAGGGAGTGCTTTTCTAAAAAAAGAGCACTAAGTTCTTGCCATTCACGGACAGTCCCTCACAAGTTCAAGGAACAAAACTATACACTTCAGGAAAATGACATTTTAATAGCAGAGCATAGGGATTTTCAACCCCAAATATATCTTATTTTGAAATAGCAGCTAATATTGAGAACTTGTAGTGTCAGGAATGCTTCTAAGCACTTTGTGAGTGTTGGCTTAGTAAACCTTCCTGATTAAGGCAGGTACTATTAATAATCCACATTTTACAGATGAGGAGAGGCACAGAGAAGCTTGGTGACTAGTCCAGTCACAAGGCTCCTAAGTGGCGGATTAAAACCCAGTCATCCAGTTCTACCTCCTGTACTTGCTTCAGTCAATGGCCTCTCAGAAAACAGCGTGACACAGCTGAGACACCATCCTCCGTCCTCCTCGCACTGTGCGAGATGCTTCACATGCAGGTTCTCAACCTGACATCTAAGGACACAGATACACGGACCTTCTGTTTGCAAGATAAAGAACATGGGGCCCAGAGTGATGCGGAACTTGCCCAAGTTCACCAAATTAATACATATCAAAACCAAGACTAAAAATGTGCCTGATTACAGATTGCAACACCAGTCATGAGGTCAGAGGTTTTATGGTAGGAGTCAGCAAATGATGGCTTGCACGTCGCATTCACCCCACTGTCCATTTTTACACAGTCCACATACAAAATGATCACATAAAGAAAGATCAAATGGTTGGAGAAAATTTTTAACCTCATGACACAAGAAAACCAAATCCAAAATTCAGTGTTCATCAATCTTTGCTGGACGTGACCACACTTGTTTGCTGACACTCTCCATGGGTTGGTTTCCTGCCCCGAGAGCCCAAGTGATTTCTATAGACACCACATCTCCCTAGGGTCAGAAATACCTGTTCTTTGGCATTTCACAGAAAGGCTTGCTAACCTCCATTCTTTGGTACCAGAAGAAATGGGGGGGGGGTGCAAAGGGAAGAAAAAGCTTGGCTTTGAGAGTGACTAGAGAAGGAATGGAAACTTCCTTCCAACTTTCAAGGAACAAATACTTCCTCTGTTCCATCAAGGATGCCAAGGCCTAGAAAACAGTGGAGGGCTTCCCAGTTCATTTTAATTAACTGGTTCACAGAGGTTCACAGTCCTGGAGCTGTTTTAATTGGAAAGAGCTCTGCACGATGGAAACAACAGCTGACAGTTATGGACCTTCCCCATGCTGCCAGGTGCTTGCTGAGGAACAGATTTCTAGTTAATCCTCCTGACAACCAGGAAGGTAGGGTGCCTCTGTGCTCCAACTCTGCTGTGACGCTGGGACCTCAGGACTTAAGCAAATTGCTCAAAGACCTACAGCCTGTAAGACTCTAGTTTCTGCCTCCAGACTACACCCTTAACACCACATCATTTAATTTTAATCTAATAAATCAGCAAATATTAAGAAAATGCATAATTTCTCGAAAAAGAAAGTACCAAAACTATCAAAATAATTTTGGTGGGGAATATATATTTTCCACCAAATCCCACTGAGCAGAATCATTATGTACCACAAATTGACCTGGATCATAAACAATGGGCTTCTCACAAATTATAATGCTGGAGCCCAGTGGGCTGGAATCCCTCTCATCTATTTTAACCCAGCATCCTTCTCCCCAAAAAAGAACCGAGGGGGATAGACAGCCATCATTCTGAGCTGGACTGGCGTCAGACCCTCCTCGGAACACTTTGCACGCAGCGACTCATTTAACTTAGAGGCTGGTGCTCCCAGCGCACTGAGACCAGAGAGGTCGAGCGCCTGTGCCAGGCCACACAGCTAGGGAATGAGGGGCCCAGGTCCCAAGCCCAGCGTGGCGCTCCGCCAGGCCGCCCCCAGCAGACTTCCCTAAAAGAGTGAAAAGCCAACTGAACCGGACACGCGTACCCGCGGGACGGGCTCCCCGCCCTCCTCCTCACCGAGGCGGCGCGGGGCGGCGGCGACGTGGGCCAACCCCACCCGCGTGCAGCACGCGCGGGGGAAAGGCCGACTGAAGACGGCCCTGGCGGGCGGCGCGCTCGTGCGGCGTGGGCCCTCGGGAAAGCCCGCGGGCGCCCCATGGGCTCTGCGCGCCCTGGCTGGTGAGGGCCGCCTGCCGCCGCTGCCTCCATCGCAGACTCGAGGACCCTGGCCGGGCCTTCTCTCCAGGCCGCCCGCGGGACCCTGGCCTCTGTCTACAGGTGCTCAGGGCCGCCCGGCGCCTTAAGGAGGGCGCACGACGTGGTCCGGCGGGGAACCCGCAGGCGCTTCCGGTGGTGGCGCCTGGGTGCGCATGCGCAGGGCCTGCGCAGGGGAGCCTGGGAGCACGTGGAGGCCGGGCTGGGCGGTGGTTACCGCGCGTGGCCCTGGCCTGCCAGCTGGCCGGCGCCGAGGCCTTTCCGAAGGAGTGCCTGCGCTGCAACGGCGCTGACCGTGTTTTGAGCAGACCCTGCCGGGATTCCGCGGCAGGCCGAGGCCTGGCTGCCCCGCGTGCGCCCGACAGCTGCGGACCCAGGGCCCGGGAGGCGCGGTGTGCGGTTGCCCGTGGTCAGCCCAGGACGCGGCCTGGCGTTCCTCATCAGGTACTCAGTGCGAGGAGGGGCGCTGCCGGATTTAACAGGAAAAATGCGGGGTAACGCAGGCTGCCCGAGTGCCGGGCCGACCGCGGGCTTTTGTATGGCTTTTAGCAGAAGCATAGCCCAGGCAGTTGTGAGGACTGCCCGGTGCTTGGTCCGGCCCCGGGGAGGAAGCGCGTGTGCAGCTGGGGGAAGGACGTGGCACCTGGAATGCATAAGTAAGGACCTCCGCACGGTTAGGAGGCAGGTTTCAGAGGACGGTGCTTGAGAAACTGGGATTTGAAAAGTTTACTGATTATATTTGCATCATCTTAACTGAATCCGCCTGCGCTGTCGGGTGGTGGTTCGTATCTCAATCTTCATGAAGTCATCCCCAAATGCTCCCTGGGAACCGTGTGCCGGCCAGGGATTGTGATCGCTGTGCTCTGCCTCCAGAGCCGGAAATTTTCCCTCCGCCGGTTCCTCAGCCTCCTGCCCTTCCCCCGCTCCAGCTGCAGTTTCCATGGTAACGGGAACCCGATGCTGTGGCTAGCCAGAGCTGAGAGCTCTTGCCTGGATTAAGCCAGAGCCGTCCATGACCTAGCTTGGCTGGGGGCAGGGCACTGTCTGAATCCCTGAGTCTATTGCCCCTCCACCAGCGATTACAAGAATGTGTGTTAGACTCTGAATAGGTTCTCTGTGAAATTATGAAAGGTCGGTTATGTGAACCTCGCAGTGACATTAACTTTGTGCTTCCTTATTTATTAGTTTATCATTCCACCAGTAATAATGGTGGAATTGTGTCAGATGGTGCTAGATCCTGAGGAAGTATGTCACTGCCATCAAAACAAACATGGCCCCTGTCCTGCCATTCCTTGGAGCACAGCGGGAGAGACAATTATTTTCTCAGTGTGCTGTGAGGAGCCACTATCCGTGATACATACGTGAGGGTCTGCGGTGCACAGAGGTGAATTAAAACAATAAAACCCTGTGCCACATGGAGATGAGCCTGGTGGGACTGGTGTCAGACATTCAATAGTCACAAAAGCAGATGTTTGCTGAGCAGGTCCTGTAGCCCCAGACACTGTTTCAGGCAAGGAGACTATAGCAGTGAACAAAACGGGTGTGACATCTGTTCTCATGGAACTAAACATTTTGGTGGAAAGAAAGGGAACATGTATAAATGAATTTGAATATTAAGACATTAAACCCAAGTTGACTTAAATAATTTATTGGGCCAAAGTGAACGAAACGCCAGAGGTTGACTTGGCTGCTTTAATATTCATAAACTTGATTTGTATTATTGCAGACTTCTATAGTTTTTCTGCCCAAAATTCCTTCCCTATGCTTTTTACCCAGAAGCCATTCTTCCTGTAGGGAACTGGTTACAACCCGAACCAGGCCTGGCACTCAGTTCTGCTGCCATACCCATGGTGCCTGGTGCAGGCGTGGGTATATGACTCCAGATGGGCCAGTCAGAAACTTGCCCGAGTCTTTTCTTTGGGAGCTGTGAGTGGTGTTCTCTTTGCTGGGATGTATGCTGGTCTGAAGCATGCCTGACTAGGGAGTAAAGCAAAGCAGTTACAGCCCCCCAACCCCAACTGTCTCTTCTGATGCAAAGATTAGATACTGCTTGTGATATTCTTAGTTTGTAGTAAGTTCTCAGTAAAGGGTAGCCAGCATTGTCCCTGGCTTACAAAGGAGTAAATAAGGAGAAATTCTCTGTGGGGACCATAAGACTGTGTTTGTTAACCACTTCAGAACAGAGGTAAATCAGGAGGTTTCTGAGAGACACCTCTCATGGATGAGAACAGGTGGAGCTGTGTGGAGTAGAGGAGTGCTTCTTCCAGGCTGACATGCGGTTTAAGAGCCAAACATGGTTCTCTGCAGGCAGAGTGCTCAGACCAGCCCATCCAAACCCACCAACACTTTCCCCAAGTAGGATTCTGCAGAGGAGAAGGTGCATGGTAGGTGATCACAGCAATTAAGGCCCTCACACTCAAGGGGTAGCAGAGAAGCCAAGAGCCAGGAACAGCACAGGTTCTCTGAGATTCTGTGACTTCTGCACTTGCGAGTCACAAGGAGGGGCAAGTCTCCTTGGCGTGTTCACTTACATGAGAGATTTATTTGCACATATATAAAATGCCAGGCCAGTGCTCAGTGTGAAAGAATGTACTGAACTTGTGAGTGGAACTTGTAAGTGCCGTGGCCAGCAGAATTTCAGGAAGACACCAGCCAACAGATGCTTTAGGCTTTGGAGACCCTGCTGTTTCTGTTGTCCCTGTGCAACTCTGCCACCTTGCAAAATCAGGCATAGACAATACATACGTCAGTGAATATGGCTGCATTCCACTTTACTTAGGGACACTGAAATCTGAATTCCATGTTATTTTTACCTGTCACAAAATATTATTCTCTTTTGATATTCTTTCAACCATTTTAAAATATTAAAACCATTCTTAGCTTATGGGCCACACGCGACTAGGCAGCTGGATTTGACCACAGCCACTGTTTGCCAGTGCAAGGCCTCTGGAAATCACAGTGAGATAAGCAGTCGGCTGCCTGCATCGCTGTAAGTTGCTCTTGCCTTTCTGGGTACGGCACTCAATTCATAAAGCATGTATTCTTTTTCTGGATAAAGGGATGACTGGATAGATAACTGTGGTCTCATCTAAGTCTCTGGAACCTGTAGATGTATTTTTATTTAGAAAAAATGTCTTTACCCATGTGATTAAGGATCTTGAGTGAGGTCACTATGGATTACCTTGGTGGGCCCTAATTCCAGGGGTCATTCTAAGACCTATAGGACACTGGACCTAATTCCAGTGTCCTTATAAGAATGAAGTGATGATAATGTATCATATACGGGAAATTCGCTAAGATGTCACATTTTCATCACCCACACTCACAAATTAGGTGGTGTGCATGCTAATTAGCTTGATTGTGATAACTGTTTTAACATTGTATGTGTGTATCAAAGCATCATGTTGTATTCTCAAAATACTTCAAATTTTTATTTGTCAATCATAAATAAAGCTGAAAAAAGTATTTATACTCTTTGTGGGAAAACCTGGGATGTTATGTTCTCAACTGTTCCAACAACAATTTCACATAGCAATATAATAATTTTTCATTGCTTTCTAGTTCACAGAATTGTGTGACATACAGTCTTGCTTTCATAAATAAAAGAAAAACAAGTGAGGTAGAGTGATACTAGCCAGGCAGAAGAGGAGCACTATGGAGTGGAGGCAGGGTGCCTTTCACGGGCATCTTGGTGGGGAGGGGAGCTCATCCACCTTGACCAGGTAGTGCTTTTGACCCTGCCAGAGCTCGTGAGACCCCTGGGAATTGCCTGTCTGCCAGTGCTGTGTGGTGGCCCGTGGGATGGGGAAATGCCTGGTTCCCAGGGCTTGAGGCTTAGCTTTGGCTGTGGCAGGAGGAATCCAGGGGCAATGGCTCTGTGCCCCTGAGTCACAGAGAGGGCTTGATCACCTGCAGCCCAGGGAGCTCAGCATTCATTAACAAAGAAAGTGTCAGTACAGTCCCAGGGACACCGTGAAGGAAAAGAAAGTGCGTATTTCTGGGCTTCAGTTCACGTTCCCTACCTTTTGAACATTTTCCCGGCTCATCCCGCCAGCAGCCCATTCTGCCTCCTAAAATAGCTGCTTCATTAGACCTTACCTCGTGGTCTCCAGCATGGCGACCGCCACTAGGCCCTGGGCTTGGGTCCCTGCCGCGAGTCCTGCCCACTTGCCGTTTACCCCTCAACCCTCCTCATGTCTTCTGTGAAATGGAAACCTGGGCCAGGCCCTCCAGATGACCTTTTGGGTTCTTCCACTGGCGACCCAGCTCCTCACAAAGGCCTACGCTGAGGGGGGTCTGTTGCAAGGCACACAGTGGCAGTCTGCTAAAAAAACACCCAGGCCGTCTGAATGTGTCTGGGGGCTACCTCTGTGCCACCCTCTGAGCTATTGCAGCTATAAGCATTCCAGAAACAGAATGCCCACCACCGCATCTTCAGGTTATGGGGTATGTGTGGCCGTGCCCCAATGTAGACAAGGAGTAACAGTAGGACCTTTTCACGGCTGTGGAGTTAGACTGGGGTGTGTTCTGGAATCTCGTTCAACAGGCCTGAGTCAGACCCTCTCTCTGGGCTGTTCGCCATAGAGGGATCCAGGACACAGGACAGATGAGTCGACCACACGTGGGAGACAGGATTGTCAGCCTCCCATTCTGGGAAGAAAACTGGTGAAAACCAGGATCCAGGGATTGATCTGTGAGGCACTCCTCCTGGGGACGTCGTGGACACGGCATGTTTTCTGAGAAGCTTCTGCTCCCTCCCCTTCCTGCGCATGCCCACACAGCAAGGACTGCAGTGTGTAGAGCACTTGGCCCTAGCTGGGCAATGGACACAGGAATTAAGGAAACATCTCAAGGTGGGGTGCTAGCCGGAAGTCCCCCATGGACACAGCCCCACAAGGACACTTGCAGCTTCAGTCTTCAGCCAAAAAGTCCCTCCTGCCCCTCTCCACATTTTTATACTTTCCAAAGAAACCTGACCATCGCTGACTATTCCCAGACTCTCCAGTGGGTCCACCTGTCTGTCCCCAGATGGCACCCACGTTGCTAACATGTCTCCCTGGGCATCTGCCACTGTCTCATTCATGTCCTCCCTTTTCCATCTGGTTGCCTTCCACCATTGCATGCACACGTGCATGCACACACACACACACACACATACACACATACACACATAGACACACAGGCCAAAAAGAAATCTGACTCTGATCTCTAGTCCTTGCTCAAAGCCCTGTGTGGCTGCCCACCCCCATCAGAATAAAGTCCAAGTGTTCAGCAAGGCCCTGAGGCCCTTCCCCCCAGCTCACAGGTCCAGCCTCATCCCTCCCTGCCCACCTTCTGGAGCGCCACGCTGCAGCAGTGAAGCGGCCTTCCAGCTCCAGGCGGGGACTGCATGCCTTCAACAGCTGTTGACCTTGATGTTGATGAGCCCAGTGGTCACCTACCCAGCTCAGCATGGGCAGCCATCTTCCTTCCCTCCTGTCTGCCTGTCTCATGGGCTGCTGCTTCTGAATTTCCTTTGCTGGTTCTTATTCCTCTGCTCTGGTGTCTACATCAACAGTGAAGTATCCCTCTCCCCCTGTCACACCCAGAAATCCTACCTGTGGGCATTAGGCCCAGGTAAGTTGTTAGAGTCACAAGAATCAGTGGAGTTGGCAGAAAATAAAGAAGATTAAAAAATGTATAAGATGGTACATGGGTGGGGGTCAGTGAGGAGGGCATCCTAGTTCACGGACTCTAAGGTGCCCCTCATGGTGGGCTGTGAAAGCTGGCGGATTGGGTGTGCCCTTGTGGGCACCAGCTGATCCTCACAGGTCTTGTGTGCCCTGTTCTCCATCAGTGCCTTCTCAGCCGAGGGGCCAGCACCAGTCTCAGGAGCCAGGGCTAGGGGAACAACTGCAGAAGGCCAAGTCCTTCCTGAGGAACAGAATCTAGGAGTGTGCAGAACCTTGGATGGGCATTCCCAGGTGAGGAGCCCAGATACTGACCACCCAGGGGTCATCCCACTGGTGCCTGCTGGGAGAACATTCAGGTGACGGTGCAGATCACACCATGCTTCACAGGGCCGACCATCTCATGGGGCCACAATCATCAAAGAGTTGAGAATAGGAAAGCCCCCGTGAGCTCAGAAAAAGATAGATTGGTTCGTGGCCAGGAAAACAAGTAGCTGTCAGCACCGGTTTCAAACCCGTCCCACTGAGCAATGGCGGCTCGCCTCAAGGAACACGCTTTTGCAAGCCAAACAGCCCCCTGGCTTTGCAGAGCGGAGCCTTGTAAGGGTGGGCTCACTCTGATGAGCATGCCTTTTGGTGCCAACCAACCAAGAAGGGCCTCACTTGAGAGACTACAGTCTTGCAGCTGACGTCAGCCCTTTATGTTTCTGGAAGCCGAGGACCCTGCACCCCACTGCTCCAGGCCCTCTCTAAAGGGAGACCGTTCTGCAGAGGGAGATGGCCAATTAGCATGGCTTGCCCTCACCGTGGGAAGAAACAAATTCAGCATCGCAAGATATCCAGGGTGTGCCCTGTTCTGCTGCTCACCTCTCTGGCCAAGAGCACCATGAGAACTTCTTTCTCCTCCAAGACCTTTAGACATCAAGGGGCACACCCCACCACCATGGGTTTCCTTCTCCGCTGCCGGCCTCCTCGGCCTCCATGACTGGCCCCTCCTCCCGTACTGGGCCCCGGAGCTTCAGGACTCACCCAGGAAGGTTCCTGGGCACCTTCTGTCCACACTCCCACCCTTGGTCAGCTCAACTGCCCTTTGGCTTCAGATACCGTCTTTCTGGCAGTGCACGCGGTAGGCACTCAGTGAAAACCGGAGGAGCCTGAGTAGCTGTTCACAATTTCCTTAAGCATAGTCTTCCTGAATGTATTTGCTTTGGGGAAAAGTGGGCGAGAAGACACAGTGTTTCCAGTTCCTCTGGGGATAGTCTGCCTGGAGATGAGTTTTATTTTTCCCGTTGATATTCTTCTGTTATTTCTAAAGTAGCCACAGTATATTTCTTTTATCACCAGAGGAAGGAAAAAACTCTCACTTGAAAGAGAACTAGGGATAGAGCAGCCCAGCCCCGAGGACTGTCTTTCAAAGCCAGAGCAACTGGGGAGATTAGTCTGGGCAGGTCACTGGGTCCTCCTGTCTCTCCCAGCCCCCAGCCGCCCTCCTTCCAAGGACACGTCTGCTGACGCAGGTGGTCAACAATGCTGACCACTTTCTCCTTCCCTGGCCCACACCCTCCGTGCACAGCCTGGGGCTGCCCTGGGTGCAGAGTGGGGAGGAGGCCCCGCTCCTCTCCTTCTGTCTTGCCTGCTGCTCAGCGTCCCTCCCAAGCCACGTCATTGCCTAACTCCATTCATGGAGTCACCTTTGCTCGTGGCCTCCCTGCTCCCCGCTGCCCCTCCAGGAGGAGTGGGCATGTGGATGAGTCCCTGGCTCCCAGGACCTGAGGCAGGCGCTGGGCGTGCCAAGCATTCTGCTGGTGTCTGACAATGCGATGCAGAGCTACAGCCAACCAGCCCCGTAGGGCTCTGGTTCTGGTCACGGTTTGAAGCGAGGCACAGGGGTTCCAGGGAGCGCCCACCTTCCACTGTCCTGTGATATGGCACCTCAGGGACAGGCTCTTGGTGCCCTGGGCCCCGCTCGGTGGAGCTAGAGCCTCTGAGCTCTTCAGCGTGCAGAGGGACGGCAGAAGCCCTCCCCGTGCTGGCTGGGGGACTGAGGCTGAGCGAGGTGGGGGATCAGACTGTTGGGCCCCACTTACACCCTTTCCGCAGCAATTGGAGACAAGCGTTTGGGGTTGCTTGGCTGGGAAGGCCTGAGCAGAGGCTGTCTCTGCATTCCCCGGCCCTGCCTGAACATGGAAGCATCCCCAGGGGCCACACCTCCCCACTCAGGATGCAAACTCCAGGCAGTGCTGAGCCCTCTCAGGCCGGTCTGTGCGCCTCTGGGTAGCGTTCTGTTTCAGGACCCCATCCCACATGTCTGGGCAGGTTCTGGATCCTCTGGCTCCAGGCAGTGTTTGATCTCTGCCGCAGCAGCAGCCAGATTCCTGCTGTTCCCTTTCGGAGTGCCCTCCCGTGTACCCTGAGGGTGCCCACCCCAGACCCACACCCTGCTCTCCAGTCCTTGTCCACATGCGGAGGCTGCATTGGTCACTGAGTCCTGGCTCCCGTTCAGTCTGCCAAGTCCTTTGCCTACTCCCAGAGCTATCATGAGGGTCCTCACTCAAGTCGTCCTTCCTGGGTTTTTAGCAGAAGCAAATGGTTTTTGGACTTCAACAATGTGGAAACAATAATGCTTTCTTCCCCTTCCTGGCCTGGCTGCATTGCCCAGACCTCATGGTGAGGAAATCCTGGTCTCTGCGACAGGCCCAGGGCTTGGCAGCCCCCCTCTGCTGGGGTGGGAGATGAGGGTCAGGGTAATGAGCTTGCCTCCTGCCCCCACAAGGGCCTCCAGCCGGCAGCTGGATTAAGGCCAAGAGGCTCCTGGCGTCCCTGAGTCTGGAGTGGTTGCCTGGGATGTCCCAGGGGAGCAGAGGGGGCCAGAGGGCCGGAGGCTCCCAAATCAATCAGAGGTCTGAAGGTCACTCAGCCGTGACCTTCGAATCAGGATCCTTGTAACCCTGGAGGCATGCACCCTCCAAGGGGTGGGGAGGACTGCTGAGCAGAGCCCATTTCCCAGAGAGCGGCCCCTCCCAGACCCTGAGGACACAGGGCAGGCCTGGCCTCTCTCCCGCTCACCGGCTCGGAGCTCTAGGGTGAGAAGTGGAAAGACAAAGTGTGTGTTGGAAGACCTGGGCCCCCAGGCTGTAGGCTGTGCCGGGCTGGACACGAGAGGGAGTGGGAAGAGCCCGCAGGGGCTCAGGACCAGTGCGTCCATAGCAGAAAAATACTGGAAATCACACAGTATCTTCCGCCTCGCTGCATAATGTCCACGTGCAGGGGAGCGGGGCTTGGCTCTTGGGCTGGAAGGTGATTGTGTGGGTCTGCCGTGTTCCATGACGTCCAATTCCCTGCCAGTCGTGCCTCCACCAGCCAGTTCTCATTAGCACGACCACACCAGGCAAGCTGAATGGGCACACGGGATTCTCCCTAAGTGTGGGACAGTCCATAGAGATCCTCATCATCACTTTCACTTACTGTCATGAGACTGCCATTGTTACAGATGGTGTGTTGCGTATTTGATTACCAAGATACACGTGAGATCATCACCACCGCATGCTGGTAACTTGCCCTCTGTTGATCCCTGCCTGGTTCAGTGCTCTTCTGTTTGGATTTTACTGGTGACTGTCTCAGTGTGGGTCAGTGACCTGGCCTCTCTGTTCTCCCCTGCTCACTGTCCCAGACTCAGATTTTCCCATCCGGGAACCACAGGGAGCCCTGGGCTCCTGAGAGCTGGGCCCACATCAGTGCGAATCTCCTTTCCCTTTGTTGGAAGTTCTTTCCTTTTACGCCTGCCTGGTGTGGTACGACAGCACCAGCCACCTGTGGCTGTCTCAATTTAAGGCTATGAAATACAGTTGAAATTAAATTCCGAAGTCGCTCTCCACGTTTCAAGTTCTGGTTGCAGTCACCCTGGGCAGTGCAAATGTGAGGTGTCACCTCCTTGCGGGCGACATTTGGGTGACACTAACATAGGAAGAACCATTTTCTTCTGCATTTTATTTGCTATTTGTTCTTTTTAGATATACATGACAGAAGAGTGTATTTTGACATATCCCCCACACATGGAGTGTAACTTCCTACTCTTGTGGTTGTACGTGATGTGGAATTTCACTGGTCATGTGTTCATATATGAGCATAGGAAGTTGTGCCTGATTCCACTGTCCTTCCCATTCCCATCCCCCTCCCTTCCCTTTGTCTAGTTCAGTGAACTTCTCATCTTCCTCTCCTTTCTTGTGGGATAGCATCCACATATCAGAGAGAACATTCAGCCTTTGGTTTTTTTGGGTATTGGCTTATTTCACTTAGTATGATAGTCTCCAGTTCCATCCATTTACTGGCAAATGCCATAATTTCATTCTTCTTGGTGGCTGAGTAATATTCCATTGTGTATATGTACCACATTTTCTTTATCCATTCATCTGTTGAAGGGCACCTAGTTTGGTTCCATAGCTTAGCTATTGTGAGATAAACTGCTATTAACATTAATGAGGCTGTATCACTATAGTATGCTGATTTTAAGTCCTTTTGTTATATGCTGAGGAGTGGGGTAACTGGGTCAAATGGTGGTTCCATTCCAAGTTTTCTGAGGAATCTCCTTACTGCTTTCCAGAATGGTTGGACCGATTTGCAGTCTCACCAGCAATGCATGAGTGTACCTTTTCCCCCACATCCTCCGCAACACTTATTATTGCTTGTATTTTTGATACTTGCCATTCTGACTAGAGTGAGATGATCTCATTGTAGTTTTGATATGCATTTCTCTAATTGCTAGAGAACATTTTTTTCATTTATTTGTTGATTATGCATTTCTTCTCCTGTGAAGTGCCTGTTCAGTTCCTTAGTCCATTTATTGACTGGGTTATTTGTTTTTTTGGTGTTAGGTTTTTTGAGTTCTTTATATATCCTGGAGATTAATGCTATGTCTGAGCTGTGTGTGGCAAAGATTTTCTCCCATTCTGTAGACTTTTCATATTCTGGATTGTTTCCTTTGCTGTGCAGAAGCTTTTTGGTTTGATCCCAGCTCATTTGCCCATTCTTGATCATAGCTCTTGTGCCCGGGAGCCTTGTTGAGGACTTCAGTTCCTCAGCTGATGTGATGGAGAGCCGCTCACATCTTCTCTAGCAGGGGCGGGGTCTTTGTGTGCTCTTCCCTTGTCTTGACGTTTTCCTTCCCACGAATTCCCTCTGATGCCTCAAACCGAACTGCTTTCTGGTGAAGCCAGGCTCGGGCACAACCCGCGAGCAGCGTGTGGCCCATGCACTGGCCCTGGCAGGCTGGGTTCTAGGGGTGGCAGATGGCACCGTGCTTTCCTTTGCCTGTTGAGAAGGAGCAGTGCATCTTCCTTTAGAACTTTCACTAGTGGGCGTTTCTCTTGACGACGTTTTATCTTGGTCAGTTTGCATGTTTTCTGTGCACTTTCCTCTTCGTTGATTCAGTTAGTTTTGCTGTAACCTAACAGGGAGTTGGGGCATTGGAAAATCAGAGTGAGGAAATCACATGAAAGTGTCCAGGAAGGAGCGTTTAGTAAGGGAGGAGTGAAGGGCCGTCCTGATGTGCTGAGCAGGAGCAGGATCAGTGCAGTGGAGGAGCCGAGGCCCAGGCCCTTGCTGTGCCTCTTCTCTGGGGAGGCTGGTCCTCCAACTCTGGTCTGGAAAAGGACCTGGACCACCAGAGACCAATCGTCAGCGCCACGATTGCTTACCCTGAACAACCAGCCTCTGGAGCAGCCTGACCTTCCCCAGCGCCTGCACTGCTTCCTCCCCAGGCACAGCCCTGGGCTCGCAGCCGGCCAGAGAGCCCCTGCCTTGGCTCCTCGGACCTCTGCTCTTGGTCTGGACGGACACGTGGCCTGGCCGTGCTCTGCAGGGCCAGCAGGACTCTGGTGTCCTCTGACCAGGCTTGTGTTCCCTGAGATCCTGGATCCGGCCGGAGCCCACAGGAGAGCTGAGGCAATGGAGGGAGCCTCTCCCTACAGCAGCAAAGGCAGCTTTGTCCCTTGGTTGCGAGTGAAGAGAACAGAGAAAACGGGTCCAGCACGATGGTGGACTCGGGCACCACAGCCTGCAGGGTCCGAGACTTGTTCCGCACCTGCCTCTGCACTGCTGTGGCTTTGTTGCATCCTCTGGTGGCCTTGCTCTCAGACAGGATCCTCCTGGCTGCAGCGGGATTGGCCAGGGTCAGTCGCAGTCTCCCCTCCTCCCAGTGTCACAGCCCAAGTAGGAAAAGCCCCTCTTTCCTGCCGGTGCTTGGATCATGTGCCTATCCACCCCCAGAGTGACCGCGGGCTCAGCCTTCCTGAGCCGTCTGAAATGAGAGCCAGGGAAGGAGGTGTCTCAGAAGAACCCGGGAGGACACAGTGGCACTGGGGTTGGGTCCAGAGCAGCTATTACAGGGACAGTGAGGCCCTGCGGCCAGCCTGACCCTGGGTCGCAGCTCCCTGTGCGCAGCAGGGGACAGTGCAGCTGGGGCTGTGCCTGTCCTGTCCACAGGCACTCAGCAGGGCCACTCACAGCGTGCTCCCCTCTGGGGTGGTTTTGCATGTGCTGCCTGGACGTCTTACTGATCCTCACCTCAATCTGACAAGGCCATGCTTGCCTGCCATTTCATAGGTGAGGATACTGAGGGACAGAGACATCAAGTCTCTGCTTCAGACACAGAGCAGGATCAAGGCAGTGCAGCTCTGGACACAGCCCCTCAGCCACCTGCTTGGAGATCTCAGCAGCATGTCATGGTCCCGTGGAGGTGGCCCTCTGTGAGTGGCCCCCCAAGGCAGAGTCATGTGCGCTGAAATGGGTGTGCTCGGGTGTCTGAAGGGTATCACTGTGGAGGTGTTTCTGCTGGGTGGTCCTGGAGGGCCTCCTGTTTGCGGAAGACGAGGCCCAGCTGACCTCGCCATGAGCCTCCCCAGCTGGGTACGAAGGTTTTTCATGGCACGCACATGGCTCTGTGGAAAGGCGGGTTGGGCTGGTCCTGAAGGGCTGGGGTGACAGCGGCAGCTCAGACTAGTTCAGGCAAAGAGGGGGATTTCTCGGCTCTCATCAGCAAATCCTGGGGAGCGGGCGGCTGCCCTGGGGCGAGGGAAGGCGGCCAGCAGCTGCATCTCCAGCACTTGAGTGTGCCTGTTGGCAGGCTGCCGTCACGCGAGGTTTGCCCGGGTTGGAACCCTGTGCTCCCGGCCATCCATGGGCACCAGGAGCCTGCTGCCGTGGCCCTGGGAAGAGCTGCTGCTGCCTGGTCTGGGTCGCATGCTCGACCGTGGCCAGGCGCACACAACTCCATGACCACAGCCTTTGCTGGGAATGTGGGTGGAAGAGAGGCGGTTCCTAAAACCAGGGGCAGAGTGGGATCCCCAGGGAACCTGGGAACCACACCTGGGAGGCGAGCTACTCAGGCCAGACAGTTGAGACCCACTATGGCCACCAAGCCTTGCTCCTGGGTCTCGGGAACCTTCCTGGAGGAAGTAACCTAGGTGGGCACCTCACAACTCGGCAGGAGCTTGAGGAAAAGAGGCGGAAGTCCTGTCCTTTTGGAGAAGCCCCCTCCACCCTCTTGGTCTATGGAGTTCTTGTGGACTCTCCCCGGAGCCCGTGACCTCAACAGAAGTCACCCTAAGGGGCTCAGGTATCCAGTCTGGACCTAAGCAGCAGCCCTTGGAGTGTGCTGGGTGTGTGGGGGAACTTCTGCAAAGAGACTCAGTGCCTGCGGGTGGATAGCGATCCCCTCCAGGTTTTTGAGAAGCCAGGTCCAGGGGTGTCTGAGCCAGCTGCCTCTGGGATTTTCAATTATACGATTCAGTAATCAATTTTAATTGTGTGTGTATGTGTTTGTTTTTACTTTAGCGATCAGAATTTCTGTCTCTCATCACTCGAGAAATGTTTCTAAACAGAGGGCAACAGTTAGGCTTGTGCTTTGGAAGGCGTCCTCTTGGGATTGAAGGGTGGGAGGGAGAGAGCAAGGAGGAGGAGGTGAGGGGCCCAGTCCCCCAAGCCCCCCGAGGCTACCCCACACCTGGGATCACCAGGGGCAGGAAACGATGCATGGGACTGGAAAACACCAAGGACAGAGACCCACGGGGCATAGACATTCATCTGCAAAAGGCCTGGCGAGTCTGGAGAAGGGAGGGGGCTGAGGGAGGAGCGAGGGCCGACCAGAGCTTCAAGCCTGCATGGAGCAAGGGCCTGAGATGGGTTCTATTTGTAATGTCCATTTCAGCCATAAAAGGCAGACAAATAGAACCAAAATGCCTTAAAGAAAATAAGTAGGGAAGTATTGGTTTAATATCCGTAAAGTTCAAGGAGCTTCGGGTACAGGCAAACACAGTGCAGTCAGTGACAGCATCAAGGTGTGACCTGTGTGTCTCTCTCTGGTCGGGCTTCATCTTCCCAGGGTCTCCCCTCAAGGGGGCAGAGACGGCCACCAGGGTCTGCAGGCATTGGTGCTACCCACTACACCACCCCAGCAGAAAAAGTGTGTCTATCCCAACAGCTCCCACCAAAGTTCCAGAACCATCCAGGAGTCCACTCCTGAGATGCAGGTGGGCCAGACCTGGGATACCTGTCCGTTCCTGGATTGGGCAGTGGTGTCACCTCTGTCTGAACTCTGCCAAAAGCGGGGCAGACTGGCTCCCTGGGTCAAAGGCAGTGAGGAGGAAGTAGATGTTGGGGGCAGACCGGTGTGCGTGAGCGCCTTGTCTGGGTGGCCCTGTGACAGGGTTTAGAGCCCTTAGCTGCTATTTTGGGTCGTGCACTTGGAGAAGCCACTTGGAGATGACATTTAACCTGAGCCCAGCAGGATGAGAAGCAGCCATCCTCCATGTGAGGAAAGAGGAGTCAGAGGTCAGTGTTACCTTATGAACAAAGAGCAAAATGGAGGCCAGAGGGCCAGAGCCTGATGGAGCGGGAGGTGACCTTATGGGCCGGCATGCTTCTGGGTGAACTCAGCAGGGGAAACCACTGCCAGGTCCACAGCAGAATCAGCAGGTTTGGTGTCCCTGAGGTCCTGAGGGTGACCAGGAGGACAGGTGATCACAGACCACAGAGGAAGTGAGGCTGAGCCATCAGTTGTGCATGGTGGAGGCTGACTCCATATACTGGAGGTCCAACCCAGACCAGCCAAGGCAGGTGCAATGGCCTCACTTTGCTGAGAAGAAGCCTGCGTTCAGGGAGATGGAACAGTCCCGCAAAGGCACAAGGCTGGAGTTGGGCGGGATGTGTCTGAACAGGGACATGAGGCCCAGGATGTGAGACTGCGGTTGGCGATCAAGTCCTGTGGGCTCTGCACCCCTCACCCAGTGGGTGGCCAGCCCGCCCTGCAAGGAGACAGCTCAAAGGCCCCAGGTCTGAACCTGGCCATGTTGCTGTGCCTGACGCTCTCAGCACAAGCCCCTGGAAAGAAGGGGTTAAGCATTTAGTCCATCTGTCATAGAACCTCAGCTTGAATCCCACCCTGGAATTTTCCTCTGAGCGAGGGAGCCAGGCCAGCTGCCAAGTCATATATACATTGCCGGGTAGCCAGGCAACGCCGTGCCTGCTCTGGGCAGGAGCACAATGTGGTCACTGTTCTGCAGACGCCAGGTTCCAGATGGAAGAAAGACTTTAATCCCCGCTTCGCGGCTGCTTGGCACACGTCACTCCCGTAGCCCCGCTCTGCCGGCTCGCCCAGGCCGCACTTCTGCCGCCATGTTGTCCAGGCCCTTGTGATGCGTTGAGTTTGATCCTTCCAAGTTAGTTTCTGTGGTGTGGGAACTGGAGAGAAGACTGGACCCAAGAGGGGCAATGCCTGCATCCAAGAGTCCACTCCTGAGATGGACACGGGACATGGGAAGGGCATGGGCATGAAACACGAAGTAGGCAAATGAGAGAAGAAAGAGGAAAGGCCAGTAGAGCAGGGAGAGCAGCTGGATTTCCTGAGTGCCAGGGGAACAAGGCCCAGAGCCACGGGACCCGAGAGTTAAAATGGCCACAGGGTCAGAGTTCCAGGGGTAGTGGAGTGAGGAGGGTAAGGGGCTCCCCAGGGGTGGCTTCATGGGACCCAGCAACACATTGGGCTTGCGTGACTCTTGCACAGAAAGCAGGTTCCCAGTAAATCCCACAGAAACACTCGGAAAAGTGTGCGTTTTAGTGTTAGGCTCATGAGCAGTGCCGGGAGAGTGGGTCCAGTCCATCCCGAGTGTGTGTGTGACCAATATTCACTCACGGTCACGCAGACACGGGGAGGATTGCTGGAAGCAGCACGGGTTAGCCCTGGCTGGCCACTTCAGGGCAGAAAGCTGCGGGGCACCACCATGGGAAGAGCAGAGTGGGCGGCCACTGTGGGGTGTCCAGAGTGTGGGCTCACTCCCACAGGGACACCGGACATGAGTGCACAGGTACACACGCACCTCTGTGCACAGAGTTTGATCAGGAGAAAACAAGGAAGTCTCAGCAGTGACTGGCCCCGTGGGGACGGAGGCAGTGCTTACTCTCTGCTTTTCACAGTTCTGCACAGTCTGAAGTTTCTCAAAGGTCACACCCTACTTTCTAAATAGAAAACATTCTCAATGCCTTTGAAGCTACCATAATCCTAAAATAAGCGTTTGAGCAATTTTCTAAATGAACCTCTCTCTACATAGGTGTGTACACCCCCATGTTTTGCATGCAATGACGATTTCTCAAGTATGTAATTGTACATATGAAGGACATGGATGCACATGGCTGTGTGTGCATGTCGTTCACCCACATCATGTCACACATGCCCCACATGCAGGATGAGTGTGACCCGTGTGTGCACGTGTGCCCATCACACTCGTCCAGCCCAGACCTGGTTCAAGTTTTACATACACAGAATAGGTGGTGTGCTCTCTTTCCTCTTGTCTGGCTTCCTTCTTCCCATTGTGTAATTTCTAGATAATTCTATTTTGGAGCAATGTCAGCGGTTGGTCCCTGTCATTCCTGAAGGGAGTTGCCTTGCATGGAGACCCAGAATGAGTTGAGTTTACCCCTGGGTCTGGGATGGACGTCTGGGCCTGTGTGTGCTTCCTCTTGTCTGGGTACACACCTGGGAGCGAGTGGATGGCTGCAGGCTGTGTAGACTCACACCCTTCCTCGTGGCTCATGGGCCCTGACTTGGTTTGTGTGGCAATGTGCTGAGTGAGGTTTTGGTATAAGCATGTCCTGAATGGTACCTTTGCTTGTTGCTGACCTAAAGTTCAAGTTGGCCTGGCTGTCCTGTGTTTTCCCTTGCAAGCTCTGGGGCCCTGTCCCCAAGCTGTTCCCAACGTGGTCCCTGCCAGCAGCACCTACGCTGCAGCCCAGCTGCGCCAGCTGCTTCCTGGCCTCTTGTTGGGGGCTTTCCACAGCCTGTGCTGTGTCCACTCTCCCACCAGGCCGGCATCAGCAGCAGGGGCAGGGCGTTTGACTGCCCCCTCACCGTTTTTATCCTCCATGTTTAGACCAGTGTCCGCACATCAGGAGACCCTCAACTGATATTTTGCACAAACATAAACCCTGATTTCCTTCTGCTACACCAAAGTCAGCAGCTCCTGCTGATGGTCTTCAACCAAGAAAGGTTGAAGTCTGCCAAGATCACAGGCAAGCACGTGTGTCCAGCAGCTGCGCCCAAGGACACAAAGAGCTGCTAAGCCCCCCTGGAGCCCTGCAATCCTCAGTCAGCACATTCTCTTCCCAGCGAGGAGGCCAGAGGCCCTGAGTGTGTCATCCACCACACCCATGTGGGACAGAGCCTCTAATCATTTCAGTTTACAGAGGAAGGATTTGAAGCACCCGCCCTAAGGACAGTCAAGGTTGGATGGAGGTTGGCCTGGTTCCATAGAGTGGTTGGTAACCAGGACCCAAAATAGGAATCGAGAGCAGAAGTCCCTTTGGGAGTGGGGGGTTGAAGGTGGTGACCTGGGCAGGAGGACCCCTCATCCTCTGGGCCATCCATCAATGGCACTGGGAGCCTGGTACCCAGGAGAGCAAGCCAGGCTGGCGTTGGCACACAGGGATGGAGATCTATCCAGAAGACAGTCCAGAACGGCCAGGGCCAGCCCTGGTGGAATGCAGGGTCCTGGTGACGTGACATACTGTGAGTTCTACCGCCCGGGCGTGGACCCCAGAGCCCACGGGTGCTGGGTGAGGAAGGGACTCTTCTCTTCCACACCTCAGCAGATGCATGTCCTCCCAGGAGGGAGGCTCCTCTCTCTGCCTTCACCTTTTCAGGTGTCAGGCTGTGTTCCTGGCAGTGCCAGAGTGGTGATGCTCACCCTGGCATTGTGCCAGCTGGGAGCAGAGCCACGGGAGGCTCCAGCGCCTGGGGCAGCTTTGCCCACTACCCACACCACCACTGGTCGCCTGTTCCCACAGCTGCGACGGAGCACACTACCACTCTGAACAAAACCAGTTAGTATTTTAAAAGAGCAGAATGGATTTTGAGCAGGAAGCTGGAGTGGAGCTGGGAGACAGCCGCGAGCAGGGTCTGAAACCGGCCTTCCCGGGGCTCCTGCGCCTCCCACGTGGAGCAGCCCTGCGTGCGCTCACACTGACTGTGCACAGTGCGGGCTTCAGGACGGTCTGCGCGGTGGCGCTCCCGCTCCTCAGTCTCTGTATTTATTCCATTTCCCCCACATGGACACATGCGTGTTGCAGGCACTGCATGCTGAGTTTTTAATCTGACCACAAGTCCTCTGCTACGCTGCCTGTTCTGTGAGGTAGACACCAGATAGTGTCAGATAAGCCAGAGATTTACTAGGGGAGGGAGCTGTGAGGGACCCCGTGTAATGAGCTGGGGCCTCTGGGAGAGCCACCAAACTCTCAGGCAGGTCTGGCCCCTGTGGGGCAGAGCTAGCGGGGAGGCCAGGTGGAGCCCTAGAGGCTCCCTAGAGAGGCTGCATGCCTGCCTGGGGGCACAGGGCCCCTGCCCAGGACTGCATGTGCTGGTTTCCTGCTGGCGGTGGTGCCACTGTGGGGACAGAGACCAGGGCAGGCAGCGAGCCTGCTGGCGGGTATGGAGCCCTGAGAAGCACACACCCAGGCCGGGCCTCCCTTGTTGCAGGCGGGGTGCCTCCTTCTTTATGGCCTGAAGACAGTCCATTCCGTTGCAGGGATTTATGGGTTTATGTGACCAGTCCTGCTTAGGGAGGTGGGTGGGGAGGGGGCTTCAGTGCCCTGCTGTGGCACCATGGCTGTGGTGTGGAACCTGCTCATGAGCCCTCACAGGGTGTCTGCAGTATGGAAACTCAGAAGAGGACCCAGTCAAAACTCTCATGGATTTGTCGTCTTAACACAGGTCCTGAACTTTTACAGTGGGCATCAATTCCAGGTCTCCCCCGCCCAGGCGTCCTCCACATGTGGCCTGCTGCTGGTGGGGAGATGGCAACTTGAGGTTTTATTTTGTGGAGGGTTTTGTTTGTTTGTTTTGTTCTGTTTTTGCCTGTGGCTGGGGTGTACCATCCTTTGGTATGGTGCTCCCTTCTGTGAATGGCGCACTCACATCTGCCTCATGGTTAATCGCTTGTTTTGTAGCCCTCCACTTGAACTAGAGCTGCAGGGAGACAAGGCTATGTCCACAGGAGAACCCCATCTTCAGAACACAGTCCGAGACCCCTACATGCCTGAAGTCATAGTGCTGACTGCTGTGTGGACTGTTCCTTTCCTATTCAGACAAACCTACGATACAGTTTAATTTGTAAATTAGGTGCAGCAAGAGATCAGCAAGGATGACTCAGTGATATAAGACAGTTGTAACCTTACTCCATGATGAAAGTCTGAGAACGTGGCTTCTCTCAGAAGATCTTACTGCACTATACATTTTAGCTTGCTTTGTTTCCTTACTGAGTTGAGGACATTCACCTTTTCACTTAAAGGAAGGGCTTTGCAGCTTCCATTTGGCATATCTGGATCACCAGCATCCTGCTCTTGGGCTCTGGGGCCATTATTCAGTAACCCACGGTCACTTGAGCATAAGTACTGTGATGTCCACAGTGTATCTGATGACGAAGGTGCCGGGGGTGGGGGGCCTGGTGGGCAGGTAGTGGATACTGGACACACAGGACAAAGGGTGATTCACCTCCTGAGCAGGACGGAGCAGGGTGGTTCTTTCTGCTACTCAGAACAATTTAAAATTGTTTATTTCTGGAAATCTCCATGTGATGTTTTCAGACCTCAGTTGACCTCAGTTGATGCTGGAGAAAGGGGGCTACTGTCCTTGCTGTGGAACCCGGGCATCTGCAAGGTGCCTGCACATGCTGGGTGTTGAATGGACAGGCCTCTTGGCCAACTGCAGTGCAGGGAGCAGGACCCTGGTCTGCAGATGGCACCTTTGGCACAGTCACGGGGACCCCTCACTTACCCTCTGCCTCTGCATGGACTTCTCACAGCAGAAGGACGGGAGGTATGGGCCTCACTATCCCACGCGTCCAGAGTGGAGGAAAGGGATTTGAGCTGGGGGGTGTGATTGGAAAGTTGGTGCAAATCAAGACAGAGCAGTTTGATTTTTAACACATGGCCCAGTTTCCAAAGGCGAATTCGGTTCATCAACCCACCCTGGGATTTTCCCCTAGGCCGAAAAGCCAGGTTTGATTCCAAGAAATATATACATTGCAGTGTAATTAGGCCAGGGACGAGCGTGCCGGAGCCGCGGAGCCATGTGGTCAGCGTTGGGGCGACATGCACTTCCTGGCGGTGAGCGCGTCTAAATGCACCATCTGTTCCACAGAGACTTCCCGGACCTGTTTCCAGTCAGTCTTTCTCCCTGATTTTCATTTCTGACAACCTTGTTTTCTTTTTCTTTACTTTTTGAAAAATGACATAAAGCAGTGTCTGCCTTTGTCTTTTCATGTGCTGGGCTTGATTACTTTAAACTCATGTGCAGACCTTCATTTGTTCCCTGAGAGTAAGAAGAGAACCTCTTTCTGCTTCTTTTTTTTTTTTTTTTTGCCGTTGGTCACAAAGAATAACGACTTTCAAGATAGTGTCTGGTTTTGTCCTTTAAGGGGCAGAGGGTCACTTTTTTGTTTTAGAAGGATGGAAAGGGCCCTCTGGGTTTTGGGATACCACTCAAAGCTGCTTAGTAAGACTCAGAAAGCTGGATTTTAAAAGCTTCTTTTTTATTATTTTATTTTTAATTATGAAAGCATTAGCTGGCTTTATCACATAAAGTAAATTAGTTTCTCTAACATTCCAAGCCCATGCCAGAAGACTTCCTGCGCTGCGTGCTCTTCCCTCCCCCAGCACCGCCTGTGACTGTGCTTTCTACGATCTGCTTCTCCCTGGCTGACGCAGCGTTAGCTCTGCGTGGCCCCTGGCTGGCCTGCCGAGGCTGGCTTGCCTGTCCCCCCGCATTGGGCAGCTCTGCCTCGCATGCTCCAGGGTGGGCATCCTCTTCCTTACTGCCAGCCCTGACCAGGTCACTGCACCCTCAGCTTCTGGGGACTGATGTCCTGTGAGTGTCCTGCTGAGTCAGCACTGGTCGTGGCACTTGTTGGACAAGGTACTGCTCGGGGCCAGCCGGTGCTGTTCATGGAGTGCCTCTGTGGGAGGCTGGAGCCTCCCCAAGTTGTCTGGATGCCCGTGTGCCAAGAGCCCATTCTCCAAAGTTTGGGATTTTTTGGGGGGTAGAGGGTAGTGGGGATTGAACTCAGGGGCATTCGACCTTTGAGCCACATCCCCAGCCCTGGTGTGTGTTTAGAGACAGGGTCTCGCTGAGTTGTTAGTGTGTACTTTTGCTAAGGCTGACTTTGAACTCATGATCCTCCTGCCTCAGCCTCCCAAGCCATGAGCTACCATGCCCAGCTAAAAGCTTGTTTTTTGGGGGGTTGTTTGTTTGTTTTGCTTTTAATTTTTCTTTTAGTTGTAAATGGACACAGTAACTTTATTTTATTTATATATTTTATGTGGTGCTGAGGATCGAACCCAGTGCCTCACATGTGCTAGGCAAGTGCTCCACCACTGAGCCCCAGCCCAAAGCTTGGGTTTTAAAGGTTCTCAATTTACTGACTTTTCACAAATTTTTTCCAAGAAAACTAATTTGAAACATTTAATGAATTTTACTTGTTTAACAAATATTTGTGGGGCACTTACTGTGCCCTACACTTACGGTGCTTTTCGAGGTGTTGGGACTGACAGCAAGAGCGCAGGAGGTCCTACCTCCACCACGGAGCTGCCAGGCAGGGAGGGACAGGCAAGGACGGGTCCAGGAGAGCAAAGGCAGTGCGGTCGGTTTGCACAGCACAGAAGGTCCCCTGCTGCCGGGGCAGTGTGACCCTGAGAACACAGCATGAGCAAGGGCGACGCCTCAGAAGCCAGGGCGCAGCGCGGGTGGCTACATACGGCAGGCTACGGCACCACACGGTGTGAGGTGGTGAGAATGTGGAGCACTGTGGTGGAGTGACCCTGCTCACAGCAAGGGTGTGTGTGCGTGTGCATGTGTGTTGTGTGCACATGTGTGCATGTGGTGGGAGATGGAGCCCGGCACTTCACGCAGCCCTCAAATGCTGCTCCTCCTGGAGGCCTGGGGAGGGTCTGTCTGCCACTGCCTCCTTACTGGCCCGCAGTCCTTTGTCTTCACAAGGGCTTCTTCTCTGTGTCTCTCCAGGTGGCCTCTCTTCCTAGAAAGGCAGTGATTGCCCACTCGAGCCCTAGACAGCCTCATCTTGACCATGTGCAAAAGCCCCATTTCCAAACCAGGCCGCACTGCCAGGTGCCCTGCGGACGCGTAGGGATGCTGTTCCACCCAGACAGGAGTCGGCATCATGGAAAGGTCCTCTACCTCCCCAGCCTGTGTCCTCCAAGCCCACCAGAAGCAGAACAGGCCATAGGTCAGACGTGGAGCAGTGATCATCTCAGCCCAGCCAGCTGCCTGGAGTGTGTCACAAGGCCCTCGGAGCCGGCAGCCGCAGGACCCCTCAGCAGCTCATTCCACGGTGCAGTGCAGACTCTCAAATGACCTCTGAGTGCCACACTGAAGGGCGAGGCAGGGCGGCTGGGCCCACCCCTGGGCAGGCAGGAGGGCGTGGCTACCCCCCCTGGGCAGGGGCATCCGTCCTGGACATGGCAATCTGAACACAGGGAGAGGTAGAGGAAGGGCTGAGAGGGAGCCCACCCTGCTGCCGTGGCTGGGGTGGCAAAGGAAGGCCTGGCATCGATACCCAAGCAGGGTGCCCGCTGACCAAGAGGACCACCCAGGGCCTGGGGCACGGGACCAAGTGAGGTGGGCAGGCTCCAAGTCCTCAGTGTGGGCAAGAAACTGGTCGCTTCGGTTGAGAACTGACTTTGGTTTTGGCAAATCGGAGGACCGTGGTGGACTTGCTGAGAGTGGTCAGTGTGTACTGGACCGGTGGGCTCGGGAGAGGACGGATGGAGGAGGGGCAGGAGCAGACAACGCTCAGCACAGCCAGAAGGGCAGCCCGGTCAGGAAAACAGGCCTGCACGCTCAGGGTTGGGTGGGGAGCAGGAGTTGGGGTGGGGTGGGGAGCGGATCTGGGGAATGGTGGGTCTGCTGTAGCGAGTGCCATCAGAGGTTGGCAGAAGCCACGCCCAGTCCTGCTTGGTGGGGACGCGTCCACAGTCTCCAAGGACTACTTCCTTCTTTGATGTTTCAGTTTCGGTTCCCTGGAAACTAATTTCAGTCTTGCCCTGGTTTTCCTTTCGCTTCGGCAGATCCCTCTCAGCCTCCCGGCCGGCTTGCAAAACCTGGCACAGCAGCTCCTATCAGGGGCCCTGTGTGGAAAACATCCATGTGACCTCCCTGGGAGGCGGGTCAGCAAGCATTCCAGAAGGCAGATGGGGACCAGAGCCTGCTCTGTCTGGGCTGGGAATACCCAGAAATTTGCATGTGAGGATCAAAACCCCTCAGAATACACTGAACTTCGCCTTGGCCAGGAGGAAGCAGCTGCAGCAATGTGAATCTGAACTAAGACTTGAACTCCCCTAAAATGAAACTAAAACTTGAAGCTGGTGCTCAGACGTTGCAGGAGTTTCCAAAACCCTGCAAATGGGATCTCCCTACCCCTGGGAGAGTTCAAAGAAGGCCAGCTTCTTGTTGTGGTCACCTACATGAATGTGAATCTGGCCATCTAGGACAGCCTGCGTCCCCACAGGCCAGCACCTGCAGAACTAACTGGCTCGGAGCGTCGGTGGTGTCTGGAAGCCGTCTGAGCGCCGGCTCTGGGTCGCCTGCAGTGTGCGCAGGCATGTCTTGTGCAATCTCCCCTCTATGTGACACATCTCATAGTACGATAAGGAAAGAACTCCCCCTGCTTAGGAGGAATGGTTGAATTTGAATCTAACTTGCTTGGAAACAAGTTGGTAGGCGCTGAGACAGGGATCTAGATTTTAGCAGTTCCAGTTGCCAGATGCCAGGTCAGCGCCTCATGCTTGCACGGAGCTCTGTGAGCAATGAGCTGAAGGAAGACAGGCGGCAGTGAGCTTAGGCGAAGGACCTGCTGCAGAGTCAGGGCCTTCGGGCTTGGCCTTGGGGTTCCTGGCTTGCCTGCTGGCAAACACCTACACACGTCTGTTCACAGGGAGCCTTCTGTGGTTGTGGTTTTGTTGCGCCCTCTGCAATCTCAGTGATCTGAGAGCCTCATACTTTATTGTTTTAAAACAGAAATCTGCATCTGCTTGTATTTGCTCCTGGGCTACCAAGTGACTTCCCTTGGGGTGGTTTTTATATCTTTGTCATTCCATAAAGGGAAAAGCATCCCCTTTGGTTGCTTCTGCCTTTGGTCACAGAAGTTAAGGACTTTCCAAACACAACTGGGTTTTGCTCTGTGGTGGCCAGACTGGCTGTGTCCTAGCGTTTCAAGTGGGTGGTGCAGAACAGCCAGCGCCCAGGGCTGGTCGGCCTGTTCTTAACACCCAGTGCACTGAACCTGCCGACAGCCAGCAGCTCAAGTGCAGGGGACCTGGGGCTCTGTGTTGAGCGCCTTCCTTGAGGGCGCTCTCATCACAGGTGTGGCCACCTCATGTACATCCCGGGCCCTCCTGCGCCTGACTGCGGGAGTGTTTGGGGACCTAAGTGTTGAGCCCTGTGGACTGCACTGACAGAGCCAGTGAAGCCACGCAGAGAACACCAGCGCAGGTCAGCTGGGTCCTCTCCATGCTAAGCCTGGCGGCTCCGAGTGCTTTCCTGGTGCAGAAAGCTCGGTGTGGTCTCTGGCAGCACACCAGGAGCTCCAGAGTCTGAGCCCCGCACCCGGACCTGCGCAGCCCCGTTGGCCCCTGCCCCCAGCAGCATCTCGCATCCGCCTCTCCCCTCAGCTTTTCTAACCTCTGCTTTCGTCCCTTATGACTGAGTTTGTCACTGTGAAAAAAAAAGCAAATTGTGTGAATGGTCACCGTGGGCCCAGCATTAAAGTCCTCTTTCTCCGTGTCTCAGTCCTGTTTTATTTTGATTCTTTGGCCTCCGTTGTGGCTCGTTTGGCCTCAGCACTGGCCCCAGTGGCCCTGCAGCCTCAGCCTCCCCTGCGGGCCCTGGCGCTCACCACTGCCCGCTTCTTCCCAAGTGCTCCTGTCTCTCCTCACAGGCAGCTGCTGGTGAGCCCCGTGCTGACTGCTCCCCAAGGAGCACAGCAGCTTCCACAGCTGCCTGTGATAGAGGGGAGGCAGCCCCCAGTCGTACAGTGGCTCACCAGGCACAAGCGGCAGTGGCCAGGCCGGGAGGCAAGGGCAGTTGGGTCTTTGCTTAGTGACATTCAGGAGCACAGGCCCACTTGTCACTCACGCTGTACCGAAGCACCACTGGTGCTGGTGTGCCTCTCACCCCGCCCACGGCGGCCCGCACAGTGTGAGGCAGACGCTCGTCCTTCCAAGGGCTGTGTCGGGATGGTGTCCTGACGTGTGCACTGCAGCATGGCAGCCATGGCCATGTGTGGCTGCTGCCTGAGACAGCTCCGTGACAGCGGCATTGACCCTCCACCAGCCTGAGCCGCTCCTCAGGTCCCAACAAGGCCAGTAGTAACACCTCTATGCTGGTGACATACAGGAAGGACGGTCCCCAGGGGGCCCTGGCTTGGAAAGAAGGTATAGCGAGATTAATTTGACTTGTTTGTTTGGACTTCTTAGAAAATGTAGCCACTAGAAAATGTGGGATCCAGTAAGTGGTCTGTAGCCCATTTCCTGGGGCGCCCTGCTCCAGCTGGGCTCCTGGAGAGGGGCTGCAGGCCCAGGGGTGGACTCACTGTGGGTCTGGGTCCTCTGCTGCCACGCTTTCAAGAAGTGATGGCTGCGGTGGCGGAGGCGGGTGCAATGCGCCAGCACACCAGCGCAGCAGCTCCGCGGCCATCCTCCTGCCTGCTTCCTTGACCTTTCCAAGAGCTCACGGGAGAGGTGGCCACACAGCTGCTTGGCCAAGCCTCAGTCTGCCAGGCTGCACTTGTCTTTGCCGTCTTGCCCGTCTGAGCAGCTGTGTGTGTGTGTGTGTGTGTGTGTGTGTGTGTGTGTGTGTTCACACAGCCACAACTGCGTGTCTGAGCGTGAGCATGTCTGTGTGGTGGGCTGGAGAGGAGGTTGGTCAGGACGTGTCAGAGAGGACTTTGCAGGTCTTGGGAAAGAACATCCTGGAGCCTGAGGCCTGGGACTTGTACTGAGCCCAGTGGGAGGGCAGCACTGCCAGCAGTGGTGGGGGGTGGGCAGGGCCTGCAGCCCCCTGATCTCCAGGGGTGGACCAGGGCACCCCTGGGAGGAGAGGGCTGGCGAGGCCCAGGTGGGGGCTCAGCAGGGAGTGGCCACTGAATTCGCTGGATTCTGCAGGTGGGGCCTGGGAGGCTGGAGCCACTGCAGCTCCTCCAGGCAGGAGGGCCTGGGTCAGTGAGGGGGCAGCGGGAGGAGACAGACCTGTGATAACAAGCCTGCCCGCTGTCCTGCTCCACTGTGCCTGTCCCCACCCAGGGGGAAGGCAGCGCCCAGGCATCTCTCTGTCTCATCGGGGTGGGGTCCCCAGTGCTGCTAGAAGTGGGTGCAGAGCCCTGGCCAGGACTAGGTTCCAGAGGGGCCTCTGTGCGACAGGGTCGGCTGGGGCACTGCTCTGCCATGCTCAGAGCTGTGTCCTGAGCCCCCCCCCCCATTCTTCCTTTGCCTGCCACTCTGGTCCCACCTTCAGCCCGTCCACCCTCACTCGGGCCCAGCCTGCTGTGTGCCCTGGCCTCACTGAGCACCCAGCCTCTGCTCCACCTCTGCTTGTGGGGCCACACTCCCGAGTCCTGCACCACCTGGCTCACCCTGGGTGCTCAGATGAGAGCCATCAAATGCATGGACGCTGAGTGGGCATCCCCACACTACTGGCACAGATGGGGCGTTTCAGCGGGGCCCTTGGGGTGTGGAACTGCCAGGGTTTAGGGGCTGGGATGCCCTCAGCCTTTCTAGGGGTGTCCAGTTGTGCCCTTGGGTGTCAGTCCTTCTGTTTACCTCCGTTTCTCCAAATAGAGCAGCTCTCGCCCTGCAGGAGGCCGGTCTCCCCGCCCGCTGCGCCCCATGTTCCTGCCTCTAGGGGCTCTTGGTGTACAACCACTGGGCACTGTTTCCGACCCAGTGCTGTCCAGTGTGGGCTGCTGCCAGGCATGGCCCCGAGCCCCGGCACGTGGCCAGCCCCAGATGTCGACACAGCGCGGACCGTGTGCCTGGGGTGCGGCTTCCTGTCCTGTGTCTGCTCACGTTGTTAATGTGACTTCTAGGAAATGGTAAACTGGACATTCAGCTGTGCACATGGCTTGTGTTCCCACCGGGCATCTGCAGAGGGCAGATGGGGAACGGTGGGTGGATGGACTACAGTGACAGACTGGGAGCAGGGTCTGTGCCCGTTGCTCTCCATCAGGGGACCCTAGGTGGGGGGTGTGGCACAATGCCAGAGGAAATCCCAGCTGTCCCGCCTGGGTGGGGCGCCCTGCGTTTCCCGGGTAGAGCCAGGGAGGCCGCAGAAGCACCCGGACCCCAGGGCAAAGGCTCGGTCCTGAGGGCTTATGTCCTGCCCTCCGCCCACCCAGAGACCCAAGGCTAAGGTCCTCCAGAAGCGGCTTCATTTCTAAAGGAAGGCGTTCCTCATGGCACTTTGTAGACAAGTCTGCTGATACTGAGCTCGGACTTCTAGCACCAGAACTGTGAGAAGATAGATTTGTTTTTAAGGCCAGTCCTTCCCTGCAAAAATCCCTAAAATAAAATAAAATAAACTATCTTTTCTTTTTCTTCCTTTTGCCATGACATAACTTTGTTTTTTTCCCTACTTTTTATTGGTGCATTACAGTTGTATGTAATGGTGGGATTTGTTGTTATATATTCATACAAGCGCTCAATATAACTATAGAATTTGGCCAATATCATTACCTAGTTGTATCTTTGCTTTTTAAAAAACCTTGTGCCAGTCTTTTTGTTATTGACACACTCTAATTACCACTGGAGGGGGTGATCCCTCCTACGGGATTTGGTCAGTGTCCCTTCCCTGGACCCCTCCCCTCCCTGCTCTCTCCCTGGTCTGCTGGGAAGGCCCCTTTTCTGATAGTACGTTATTGCCTCTCTTTGCCGCTCTTGGTCTCATGCATGCATCAAGCGCACTTTTTCAATTTTGTTGGAAGCTGGAGGCTAGAAGTCTGGGATCAAGGCGTCGGGGGGCTCATCTTCCTCTGGGTGTGAGAAACGCACTTTGTGGGTCTGTGGATGGATGTCCACGTGGGCAGGCGTGTGCTGGGTCCTGCTGTGTCCTCCCGGCCCAGGAGGTGCTGTTCCCATCTCACTCAGCTGACACTGCCCCCCAGCCCTCTCCATCGAATGGGAGAGGGTGTGTCCCGTTTCAGTTTCCATGAAGCTCATTCTTTATCCTCTGTGACCCACTGGTCTCCCTGTGTTTGGGCCTGACTGTCCGAGTGTGCAAGCCAGCTGCCCACTTGGTGGCTGTGAAGGCCGTTCTGCAGTGGGGCTTCCTCTGTGCCCAACTGCGCAGTGTTTACGTAGACAGCGAGGGGGGATTTCTTCCGTCCCGCTGGCCCCTTCGTTGAGCTTAAAGAACAGCCCCTGTCCCACCATTTCAGGAATGCTCACCCCCGCTTCAAGTGGAGAACAGCAGAGGAGCCCCCAGGGCAGACACCCACTTCTGACCCCAGAGTCTCTCAGCAACTGTATCAGCTGCTGGGAGCACGATCTGAACCCAGGTCCAGCCTGAGGGGGTTCTGCAGGAGGCGGTCATTTCTAAGGAGAAGCAAACTGTCCTGAGAACTAGGTGTCAGGGTGCCGGCTTGGTCCCGGTGCCAAAGCAGCAGTGCACCCCACGGCAGCTGTGCACTGTAACTTTGTCCTGGTGAATGCCCCACCAATGCCCAGCTGGTGTCCCAGCTCTGTACGCTGCCTCGCAACTGGGGAGTCAGCCACTTCCCAGAAACACCTGGACGCGGGCCAGCGTTCTGGAAATGGCTGTTTCTGAGCCATAAAAACGTTCCATAGCGTCCACCTGCTCATGGCTCACGGTCTGGGCCGGGTTCTCTGGTGTTGTGGGGTGCAAATCCGTGTCCTGGCTTGGAGACAGTGGGCACGTGTGCCCCACGCCCTTTGAGGCCCCTGCACCCTGTGGGGTCAGTCCTGGCGCCACGTGGCCGCAGACGTGGACCTTGCTGGCTGAGCCGGGTTACGTAGGCGTTGAAGTAGTAGCTCAGACAGTTGTGTCCATCCCTCTGTCCCCACCTTTGTGAATCACAGAGGACATGCATCCAGTGGGCCCCGGGGCCTTGTGCAACCAAAGCAGCAAGGCGAAGGCCTGGCCTCCACCCAGCCCCTCCAGGAGACCCAGAGCCACACCGGCCTCCACGGCCTCCCAAGGAGGAACCATGGCCATTGCCCAGGAGGTCTAAGCAGTCTGACTTTGCGGAAAGGGGACTCACAGAATGGTGGGTGGAGGGAGGAGCGGGGCAGGGTCCAGGAGGGCGGGGGCAGGAGCACAGAGAGATGCCCCAGGAGGGGAAATGTGTCCACCTGGGGCTCTGCTGGACACAGCCCGGCTCACTGACTAAGGACCACTTCATGCCAGTGTCTAGGACTGAGTCACAGGCCACAGCCCACCAAGACCAAGGCACTTTCTCTGTGGCTTTCTGCAGAGTGCTTTCCCTCCTGGGCACAGCCAGTGGCTCAGTCTGTGTGGACCAGGGTGGAGGACAACCCCACAGAGCTGCCTCCATCACCGCTGGCACCTACTTCCTCCGACAGGAAAACCTGGGCCACTGTGGCTCATGGCTGCAGCGAGGAGCCTGGAGCAGCAGGAACCAACTCCAAGTGTGGGGTCGCCTGCAGGTACCACCCTCTGAGAAGGAGTAGTCATGGTTGTCCCTGCAGTAACTTGAACAGAGAGGGTGTGCTATGGCACAGCAGGGCGAATTGATCACGATGCACTGAGCATCTCAAGAGTGACACAGTTCCTCCCTTCCTGGTGTCTGGTTTGCTCTCCTGTTGATGTGGGAGGCAGGAGACCACCTTAGCCACACCTGGCCGGCTGCTCGCTCTGCAGGAGAACCTCCAGCAATGTCCTAGCACCACGTATATTGATTAAGGCTGCCAGGCAGTACCCGGACCCCAGAGCTTGGTCTTCCCGACTGAAGCTTGTGCCCTTTGAGGAACAGGAGCACTCAGTGACATGTTGCACAGCCACACAGCTGCAAAACCTCGGTCCACGTGGGGTGCTGGTCGGGGTTCTGGAGTGCTCACCAACCCTAAGGAAACCAGCTCATTGAGCAGTCGCCTGGCCATTCTTCCCCCAGGTCCTGGTGTCCAGTGTGCACATGGCCAAAGGGAGTCAGGCTTGCAGAGATGGGGTGTCAGGACAGGCCAGGGGACAGCCAGGGGATGTAGGGAGATGTCTGGAGGGCAGGACAGACGAGAGCCCACGCTCAGGTCTCCTGTCTGGTGGGGACTCGGAGGGAAATGAGTCAAGTCGTCAAGTCATGTGTGACCAGTGCGGACCAGGTGGACTTGGATAGGGTCCTGTGTGACCAGTGCAGACCAGGTGGGCTTGGGCAGGGTCCTGAGTGACCAGTGTAGAGCAGGTGGGCTTGGGCAGGGTCCTGAGTGACCAGTGTAGAGCAGGTGGACTTGGGCAGGGTCCTGAGTGACCAGTGCGGACCAGGTGGGCTTGGGCAGGGTCCTGAGTGACCAGTGCGGACCACGTGGACTTGGGCGGGGTCCTGAGTGACCAGTGCGGACCAGGTGGACTTTAACAGGGTCCCGAGTGACCAGTGTGGACCAGGTGGACTCGGGCAGGGTCCTGAGTGACCAGTGCGGACCAGGTGGACTTGGGTAGGATCCTGAGTGACCAGTGTGGACCAGGTGAACTTGGGCAGGGTCCCGAGTGACCAGTGCAGAGAAGGTGGACTTGGGTAGGGTCCCAAGTGACTAGTGGGGACCAGGTGGACTTGGGTAGGATCCTGAGTGGCACAACAGAAGCAAGGGAGCTCTGACTGACAGGTCCCGGGTGCTGTGTTTGAAGGCTGAGTGGAATGAGGGAACATGGAGGGACAGGTGGGGACTGGAAAACTGGGCTTCTCACAAGCTCAGTGTGCAGGACTGACACTCTGGCCCAGGGGTGCACTGTGCAAACCCCAGTGAAGGCCAGTGTGTAGGTCACTTATTCACCCCATTCCTCCCTCCGCCACCTCACCCACTGCTCCACCCGCCTGGCCCAGAGGGATGCTTTCCTCCTTCTGGGGGTTTCAATCAGCAGGAAGCTGCACTGGCCCAGGGAAGCTTGGGCCCAGGGTCCCACAGGAACCCAGGCAGGAGAGTGGGGAGCGCCGTGCTCCCGGGTTCTCCCATCCTCCACCAGGCCTCTGTGTTCTGCAGGTACTTGCTGCATGGAGGCAGCTTACCCGTTGCCATGGAGATGGTGCTGTGTGGGCAGGGGGAGAGCTTCAGACTGGAATTTTCCTGGCTCTATAGGTAAACATGTGTGAGTTTAAAAAATCCCGTCATGTAACTGTTGAGTCTACCCAAGTATTGAAAGAGGGAAGAAGTCTATTGTGTGGATGAAATGAGCTCTTCACCCAGGGGCAGAAGACTGAGGGCAGACACTGGACTCCCCACGACCTCTGCTCCTGAGATGACTTTGCTCATGAATCCTGGTTCAGAGAACTAAAAAATAGTAATCAAGGGCTCTGAACAAGTAAGGAGAAGAGAAGATCCAGACAAGTTCAAGGGCAATGAGACCCCAGCACAGGAAGTGTGACTGACAGGCCGCAGGTGCTGAATACCTATAGCCTCGACTCCGTGCCTTCCTTTCATTACGATTCACCCTTTTCAACGTGTGGCTTCTGTTTGTGCATTTAAATGCCTCATAGCATTCTGCGGTGTGAACACACTGTGCTTTCTGCCCATTCTTCTGGTGGACGTAGAGATTCCACTGGCCACTCTCCCCACCCCAGACCACTGTCCTCACACAAAACACTTGGTATCTGGCACCCAGCACATGTCTGCAGATAAACCAGCACTGGGTGGGACCTCGCCATGTGAACTCGGGCTGTTTCGGACACGGTGTGTCCTGCTGCTGCAGGCTTGGTCTCTTTGTGGTGATGCTGGCTAGGAGGACATGGGACCTTTAGGAGGGGCTGAGTGGAGTTCCTGAGGTCCCTGGGCATGTGCCTGGGGGTCACAGGTTCCTGGTCCATGTGCTGGAGAAGGCTGTGTGCAGGAGTAAGCCTGGCTCTTCAGCTCCCTGGCTTCCCCTCTGGCCACGGGATCCTCCCTCTTTCAACTGCCCAGTCATTGCGCTGCATCAGCCATCCACCAGCACCTCCACAGAGCTAGGCAGGTGCCAGTGCCCGCCACACACTGAACCTCTGCAACTGTGAGCTGCCCACGACTTTTCTCTTTATAAGTACCTGTGTCAGGAATTCTGCTACAGCAGTGAGAAAATGAACTCACAGAGTCAGACAGATGTTACATGGCAGAAGTGATGGGAAGCTGCTTCCAAGGTGAGGTTATAAAAAGGCTGCGTTCTCCATCTCAGTTTCTTTCTCTCTCAGTCTGCTGCTTTCTCTCAGTCCGTGTCCCTTGTGTGTGTGTGTCTTTTCCTCACCTATTTCTCTCTGTCTCTCTTTGTCTCAGTTTATCTCCTTTCTATCTCTCCTCCCTCCCTCTCTGTCCTTCCACCCTCTCTCTCCTCCCTCTCCCTTCCCTCTCCTTCCCCTTCTCTTCTCTCTCTCTCCTCTCCCTCTCCTCTCTCCCATCTCTCTGTCCTTCTGTTCCTTGCCCCCCATCATTCACTGAAAGAACAGCTCTTGCCGATGCCATGTGGTCAGGGACTGTGGGTCTCACCCCGCAGCCTGGGAGGACCTGAGGCTTGCCAAGGACCATGACCACGAAGTTGGAGTGGGTCCCTCCCTGTAGGTGGAGATGACCGCAGTCCTGGATGACCTTGACTCCCTCACGAACCCCCAGGCTGAAGGAAGCCCTGGTTTCTGATGGACAGAAACTGTGAGATAATAAGCCTTGTTATTTTCAACTGCTCAGGTCAGGGGCTATTTATTTATCACACAGCATGGATGACAAAGGCAGCGGTGTTTCCCAGCTTCCAGGTCCTTCCAGCGTGCCTGTTTCTCCATGTTCCTTCCTTCCCTGGTGTCCAGAGTGGTGACAGTCGGTGTCTGCATGGGCTTTCCTGGTTCTCCTTACCTCGGTGTCTGTCCACTCTCAGAGACGGCGGCTCTTCATTCCCTGTGCTCAGGGGTTTATTTTGTTTCCTTATTGACTCCTCCCACGACCCAGAGCTTACTTTGCTTTTACTTGTAGTTTAGATCCCGATAGAAGATTGGCTTTGGTGGGTTATGAAAGAAAAAGTGTGTGTTATGAGTTTCCTGGCTGTGGCCCCCGAAGTCTGTGCTTCAGTTGTCCTCACTGTGCACGATTCTGAGTTCATTGACTTTTTCTCATGAGTTTTCTTCCTTCTTTATTAAATTCCAGCATGACACACACACCCAGACCCAGAGTCCATCGGGTTCTTACGGGGGGCGCATTTCAAACTACATTTCCACATCATGGTGGGAGCAACAGTCCACCTTTGTCTCTTTGGAGCTGGTGCTTGAGCCCAGGGAGGGCCAGGCTTGTGCCAGGCCCCAGCACTCTTTCTGTGAGCCACATCCCCAACCCTTTGATCCACTTTGTGGAGAAGCTTCTTGAGATGTGTCTGTGATTGGATTTCTCTTCAAAACCTCCAAGAATGTCCTTTATTATCTCTAAAGTGACATTTTATCCACATTGCAACACTTGAGCAGCTTTATGATGGGCCGCTATATTGGGGAATTTGGATTCTTCTCCAGAAAAAAAAAAAAACCTAGCACGGCGGGTGCTTTGATGTGGCCCAGAACCTCACGCCTGTTGGCAAGGTCGCTGCAGCAAACAGGACCTGAGCACAGAATGCAGCATGTGCTACGGGTCCCTGGAGAAATCAGAACGCCGGGCAGATTATAGAGAACATGGCTGTCTTGGAAAACAGTACGGCAGTTCCCAAGAAGTAGAGGCCAGAATCCCCTGTGCCCAGCAGTGCCACAGCTGGGTGCCCGCTCAAAGGGACCCAAAGTGGGATCTTGAGGAAATGTTTGCACCCATGTCCCTGGAAGCATCATGCACAATCCTGGATGTGGGAGCCACCCGAGTGTTCAACCAGGCATGAACGGCAAAGGAAGCGAGGCCTACCCACACAGGAAGTGTTTTCCAGACAGAGAAGGGAGGAACTTCTGCTGCCATGTGGCTGGACCCTGAGATGCCAGGCCCAGTGAGGTCAGCCAGTCATCGATAGGCAAGAACGTGTAGTTCCTCTCCAGAGCAGCTGGAAGGGCCGAGTTTGCACACAGAATGGTGGAGGCGCGGGGGCTGGTAGGAGGGAAGGGCTCCCTGGTGGTGGGTGCAGTTCTGAGGGAAGCCGTTGGAGGTGGAGGGCGCGGCTCGCTGCACAGGCCGTGCTGCCCTCAGCACTTCCCAGCGGTGCATTAAAACGGGTTCAGGTGGAATTTTATGTTTGTGTATCTCACCAACATTTAAGCAAAAATGAAAAGGAAATACTCCATCCATGAAATGGACCCAAACAAACATTTAGCTCTCTCAATACGCAGAGATGATCAACACCCTGGGGCTCTGCCAACGGGAAGGGACTGAGCGGCAGGTGGGACTGTCCACAGGGCTGTCCACCTTGGTAAGGAGAGTCGGGCCCTTCCACGCAGGAGCCAGCATCGGCCATGACGTTCACGGGGGTGATGGTCAGATCTGTTTAACTGTATCGAATGGTGTCTCAGACAACTTCCCACAAGGAGTTTTAAAACCATTCCTCGTAGGTTTTTCCATGATAACAAACCCAAGTAGTTGGCATCTGACCGGTGCCTGTCAAATCCAGTGGGACTCAAGTCCTGGGCCACGCACAGACCTGGTTGGGGTTGTTGGGTCAGTTACTTCACCTGGCAACGTTCTTTCCAGCGTTTAATAGATTCTTCATAAGCCATTGTGTTGAAGCAGGGCACATTTGTTTTCTCACCTTGACAGTTGTCTTTCTGAGCGTGCTTGATGGACATAACGTCTCCCATGAAATTCTTGTTATTTCAAGAATGTCCGTCTCTCTCTGTCCGGGCTAGTGCGTTTTGGTTGGGTTGCACACCCTCTGCCACGTTGCTTTCAGTGCAGTGAAGCCAGTCACACCGGAGCACACTCGGCTACCTACCCGCAGAAGAATCAGGTTCTTCTGGTTGAAAACCCTTTACGAACAGAGCAAGAATGCCAACTTCCCTGTTCACAGAGATCAGCCTGCATCTCATGAGAGGCTGTTCCTTGCCTTTTCTTGTCCAGTGGGTCCTGTCTAAAGGTCACAGATATCACACTTTTGGAAAAACGAAATGAAAACCAGTTTTTAAGAGCCTGGGTGGTACTTGCCAGGGTTCAGCAGTCACTTGAAAACTCGGGTCCTTACTGCAAGGGACAGACTGCTGGGGGGCGGGGGGCCTCAGCCACACTCGGGACCTGACCTGGGCTGGTCTCTCCGTTCCTTCTGATTTTAATTTCCTATTTGGAAGAATCTCGGTTCTTATCATTTTAAAAAGTGCCTCTGCTGTTGTTTTCATTTCCTAGGACCTTATCTTTTTGGCGGCTGTGATTCTTTTTCTTATTACCATGATGTTGTTCAACTGAGTTTTAATTTATTTCTATATTTTGGAGTCTGCAGATCTTTTCAGGAGGAAATTTGGCTTCTGGAATATTTCCTTTCTGGCATATGAATTCTGATGTGATCGATAATTTTAAGAATGAGCAAAACCCACCCCAAAAAACAACCAACCAAACATCCTGAAAATCAGATCACAGGGGCAGCTCGGGTGGGTGCCTATTGCCTTGGGCTGCCTGGTATGGCGGGTTGCCATCCACTCCTGCAACCAGCAGACCTGCAGCGGGCGTGCTCTGCAGTACAAGAAGCACCAAGTGCTTCTTGTCTACCCCTCTGCACTGGACCTGGGCCTTCCAGGAAGTTCCTGTGACTCAGCTGCACCTGGGGTTAGGGTAGGTGGCTCCATGGCCCAGTCGTGCCATGAGAAGTGTCTCATGGGGTGACAGGTTGCTGTGCATGTTGCAGACCCAGTCAGTGGGTGCACTGCACACCAGGCTGCATGGCATACACCTGAGGGCCCATGCAGCACTCCCAGGGTCAACCCCAAGGAGACAGCAGGAGACCCACAAGCAGGGGCCAGAGGATGCTCATGGGGCGGTGTGTTCAGGGACTCTTATGAGCAGGAGTCCATTGTGGTGCTAGGTGTGGTGGGCTCACAAGTCAGCACCACCTCTGCTCCTCCTGGCCCAGTGTCATGCACTGTGGGTCCCAGGCTTCTGCACAGTGCAGGGTGGTGAGCTTGAGATTTCACCAAGAGCTGAATGAGCCAGAGGCTGGGATGCTATGGTGGCTCCCCAGTCATTGGGCACCATCTGTGCTCAAGACACCAGGGAGGCTTCAGTGACTGATCGCTCCAGAGAGCCACACAGCACAGCCTTGGTGGTGTCTGTACCCGCCACCAGCACCTCTGCCTTCTGATGTTCACCAGTGACAGCCTTGGTGGTGTCTGTACCCGCCACCAGCACCTCTGCCTTCTGATGTTCACCAGT
>JAJEJO010001154.1:21858-37764 GCA_020662805.1 Glaucomys volans | reverse complement strand
GTGTCTGTACCCGCCACCAGCACCTCTGCCTTCTGATGTTCACCAGTCACAGCCTTGGTGGTATCTGTACCCTCCACTGGCACTTCCACCTTCTGATGTTGTGGAGAGGTTCCCACAGACCAGCTCTGGCTTTGCAAGTTTGAAGCCCTGTTCTCCCTTCCTCTGGCACCCTAGACCTCAGGGTGCTTCCTGCTGGGCTCAGGGGGTCTGTGATGAGCACCTCTGTGCACTGGAGGCAGGCAGCCTCCAGACGGTGGAGGCCACTGGGAGTTCAGAGTTGCTGCATGTGAACACACTGCACCCGTGGTACGGAGGGACGCAGCCTGCAAACCCAGCACTGCCGAGTGTAGACATGCTCTCTGCTGTTCACTCCTGTGTGGCTGGCACGTACTCACACCCAGATCACTCACTGGCCACCTAATCTGGACGTGGCGGGGCATCTAACATGCTTATTTGCTAAGTCTCACCACCCTGTAGTCCATTCGTCACAGACTGAAGGAACCCTCAACTCTTCCTCAGCTGATCTCCACGTGCCCATGACCATTCGTCATGCCCTCTGACACTCGGCTTCGTAAGGAAAGGGGAGTCAAAGCGGAAACAGGCCCAAGTGCATTTAGACCATCCCACTGGGGCAAACCTAGCACACAGCAAGGTGAACGTCGCTCCGGAACCGCCAGCGTGGCCTGGTCTGGCCATCGGGTCCTGCTGTGGAGACCAAGAGCACCTGCCGTAGTCCATTTGGGCTGCGGTAAAGGAATGCCCTGAAGCTGATGAAGAGCAGAAGCTGATTTCTCACAGTTCTGGAGGCTGGGGAGGCCCGGTGAAGGGGCCAGCCAGCCTGGTTCACGGGGAGCTCTCTTCACATGGAAGAAGGGGAGGGGTCTCCCCAAATGTCCCCTCACCTCCTCGAGACCCAGGTTCTAACACCACACAGAGTCAGGATCTCCCCAGGGAGTCCTGAGAGCTGCTGTCCTCCAGACCCTGCCTGTGGGAGCCACGCCTCGCCCTCCCCTCGGCCAGTGGCTGCCGGTCTCTCCACCTGGGCCTTGGCACCCCTCTGCCCTGTGCGCAGGCTCTCCACAGTGTGTCACTGGACAGCTCCTCCTGAGCGTCCCAGTGTCCCCCTACCTCCACCTCAGCCTGCAGCCTGCTGGGCTCTCCTTCAGTGTTGGTCTGCAGGGTGCCCAGGACCTCGGGGCCCCGTTCAGCTAACCAATTTCTAGCATGGTTTCTGGCATGTGAGAGAGAGTCAGTGAATATTTGCAACTAAAAATGAATGAATTGTTTTTAAACAGTGAAGTCATGTTTCCTCCCTACTCGGGGCAGAGTCTTTGCCTGTTTTTTTGTTTTGTTTAACTCCAGCTCTTTGCATGGAGACTGGGAAACGGAGGGGCCTGCGCAGTCTTTACCACCTGAGCAAGACCTGATGCCTGGGTGGAGGAGTGAGCAGTGGGCCACCCTGGCACCCATCCCCCAGCCTGCCTGCACCCCCAGGCCATTTGCCTGTCATCTCTCAAGAGCTCTCACCCCTGTCACTGAAAGAGCTGTCGCCATGGAAACTGCAGTGGCATTTCCATGGAGAGAGAGCTTCAGAATCTGTCGTTTCCTGAGCTCTGAAGGTGAATGCGTATGGCTTTGCAAACACCTCCAAGCATTCCATACCTGGGCTGTCCACCAGGATGGCCGCTGGCCCCGTGTGGCCACTGGGCTCTTGAAATGTGACTGGTCCATGGAGATGTGGTGTCATTGAAACGCACTGGATTTTGAGGAGTTAGTCAAACAAATAAACAAACAAAAAATCTTGTTCGAAAAGTCTCTGATCATTTCTGCATTGATTAACTTTGCCTATTTTATTATCTTGGGTGTTTTGCATTACTAGGGAGTGAGCCCAGGTCCTTGGAACACCAGGCAAGTGCTCTCCCACTGGACTGCACCCTCTGCCCTCCAGACTTAATGGACCTTAATAGATCTGATAAATGTCGAGCAGTCACCAGGACACTCGGAGCTCCCGGGGCCGGATTTATTTCTGCAGGCTGGTGTTCTAGAATGTGTGCACCTGGCCAGATTATCACGCACATGCCACGTCTGTCCTGTGTGTGTGCCGCTGTTGATTAAAGTCAGCCGAAGGCCTGGGAGCTGGTGTTCGGTGCAGGGCTAGGTGGGCGTGCCTGCAGCTCCTCGGTGCAGGCATGGAGTGCCTTCTATGATCTGAAGCAGGAGCTGCCTCCTTGGCCACAAGTGCTGTGTCACACTGCGGCTGCGGTGGGGGGTGCTGTGCACCCGCCCCCCTGGGCTTCTGCTGTCTTGCTGTCCTTTGCAGCCCTGGCCCCCTGGATGCAGGCCGCCCCTCCTGGCTTTCCTGTTGGCTTTGCCCAGTACCAGGCTTGCCAGGTCGAAGGGTGCAGATGTGCCCAGGTACTGGAAGCCTGTGCTGAGTGCCTGCCACAGAGCCAGCTGCATCTCCAGCTGGCCAGCTCCCTGCACTTGGCCAACTCCCAGTAGCGTTGCTCTGCTCACCTCGGCAGAGCGAGGACAACTCAGCGGAGTTGTGACTCTTGGGCTGTCAGTGGTAGTAGAACACGCCTGGCAGAGTTCACCGTCTAAACCATCTCGGTGGACTGCCCAGGAGCGTCTGCACCGCCCACTGCCGCACCGCTGAGGCCAGGTCCCACCTCCACAGCGCTCCTCGTTCTGCAAAGCTGGAAGTCTGCACCCACCAAACAACTCTCGCCCCCCCCACTGCACTCAGCCCTGCAGCCCCCACAGGAAACCTCCCTGCTGAGGCTTTCCCTCTGGGGTCCTCACTAGGTGGAATCATATAGCATTTGTCCCTTCGTGCTGGCTCACTTGATGTCTGATGTAGCAAGCAGCAGAATGTCCTTTTTCAAGGCTAAGTCATATTCCACCAGATGTGAGGACCACATGCCACCCATCCCATCCTCAACAGCTCCACGAGAGCTGCTACCACCTTTGGGCTTCGGTGAATATTGACTTCAATGTTTGTATCATGAGCAGATTGGAGAATCTTTCTGTTTCTCAAGCACTTTAAATTTGCTTCTTCACAAATTCCCATTTTGAATTCCTTTGCACTTTCCTAACAGGGTGCTCATTCCCTCTCGTGCAGCCAGCCCCCTGGGCCCCCGGCTGGGGTGACACACTTCCTTGGCCTGCGTGTGGCAGGGTGGGTCGATGCCTGTTCACTGTGCGGCTGTGTTCGTGTTGGACGCTTCTGCTGTGTGTCTGTGACGTGGCCATCCCTAGCCTGCCTCGTGGTCCTGCGTGGCGAGGACTCGGAGGCCGCCCCTCCTGTGCTGGCAGCCCCGCTCCTCCCTGGGCCCCAGTCCTGCTGCAGGAGGGAGTGGGGAGGCTCATGTCTAATTGGAAACTTGTGCTGCTCCAAAAGAAGCCTTTTGGATGTTGCTTCCTGGCCCGGCCGATGGATCACGTTCTAGCTCAAGGATGCACTGTGGCCCCTTAGCTCAGCGCTGGGCTGGAGACCAAGCACTACATACATCGCCTCCCTTGCAGGAAGCGGTTGGATTTCTTGGAAATTACTCAGTATTGGCCTCTGTTCTGAAGACAGGCATTTCCAAACCCAGGGGGCCGTTAGCGCCAGCCCTCCCCTTCCCCGGCTTGGTCCTTACCCCTCTGTCCTCCTCAGCTCCTCTCCCTGTTCCTGGGGTGAAACCCGGCCTCTCGCTTTCCAAAGGACCGCTGCCTTTGCTGGCCCTGGCCCAGAGCTCGAGACACACATGGTGGGCCCCGGCTTACCCAGTCACACAGTGGTGCGACCCACCGCTGGGCGGGTAGAAGCCCCGTCTTGCTCCTCTGTGCGCGCCTTGCTGCCCCTGTCTCCTGCAGGCGCCTGTGTGCACGTGTGTCTGTGAGATCCACTTGCATTTTCCCAAGGGCAGCATGTGCAAGGTTTAAAGTGATGTGCAGAGTCTATGGGCCCCTCCTCCACCGAGAGGCCCCCCACCTCCTGCACTGCAGGGTGTCCCAGGCTGGGGAGGCTGGAGAGAAGAGGCCTGTCCCCCCCGGGGACAGGAATACGTCATAGGTATGTCTGAGGTACAGGTGTGTATGAGCTCACACTCACATAGAACCAGCAGCTGTCGACCAAGAGCGGAGGCTGCCGAGCGTCTTTAGTGCTCCCAGCCTCAGAGGCCCCTTTTCCTCCCGGTCGTGTTTCCTCCCATGATGGACCATGAGGGGGGTGGAAGACACATGCTGCATTTTGCTGCATTTCCAGTCCTTTTTTTATGCATGGTTCTGAATGACACTGTGCACAGTTAACCCAAGGGTGGCTTTACCCTGGCAGAGGACAAGAGCTGGCTACTCGTCTCTGTTCCCCTTTGTCCTGTGTCGCTGTCTGTGCCTGGTGACAGGGGCGCTGGGCATGGACCCAGCCTCCTTCGTGGGGATGTCAGGGGCTTCGATCGTTCCCCCTGCCTGAAGCTGACTGCTCCTGCTCGCTGGCTTGGCCGAGCCCACTGAGGACACTATTCAGACACCACTGCCACTTGCATGTTTCCAGACGAGGGCCCCAGGCTCCACGAGCGATGCCCTTGCCACACTGGGGCCAGATTCCCGAGGGTGAATGCCTCCATGTGGGGAGAGTGGGTCAGAGAAGTAAAGGTGGTGCAATCTGCCCAGTGGCTCACCACCCATGACCCGCGAGGACAAGGAGCTGCTTCCAGGGAGGGGCCAGATGGAGGCCTGGAGACAGGGGCTGGCCCAGGATGAGCAGTGACTGACAGGAGGGCCACAGCTTGGACTGGCAACAGCCCGAGGACAGTGGAGCCCCTCAGAACTGAGTCTGATAACCTCCAGGGGTCTGGTGAGCATCTCAGGCTCCTCCCCCAGGAGGCCCCGTGGTGAGTTCAGCAGCCAGGTCCTGGAGCCCCCAAGGACGTGGTGAGGTGAAGAACCCTGGCAGCAGCCCAGCCTGAGCCGGGACCTGGAGGGCTGTCTCCAGACCACACATGCAGACGCTGTGAACCCAAAACTGCTCCAAGAAAGAGTCTATTTTTAGGTCAGGGCCTTGCCATCCCTGCTGCTGCTGCTTTGTGGTCGGGTTTGAAATCAGGTATCTGAGGTCTCCAGCTTCGCTTTTTTGGTTCAGAATTGCTTTGGCTCTTCTGGGTCTTTTGTTCTTTCAAATGAGTTTTAGAACTGTTTTTTCCTAGTTCTGTGAAGAATGTCATTGGTGTTCTGATAGGGGTTGCACTGAACCCGTGCAGCGTGTGTGATAGTGTGGCCATGTTTCAATGTTAGTTCTGCCTGTCCATGAACATGAGATGTCCTCCCGCAGTTCCTTTCTTCAGTGTTCTATTAGTTGTCGCTATAGAGGTCTTTCACCTCCTAGGTTAATTCCCAAGTATTCTGTTTATTTATTTTTGAGGTTATTGTGAATGTGTTCATTTTCTGATTTCTTTCTCAGCAGGTTCATGATTGGAGTATAGGAAACTGTTGATTGTTGACTGTTGATTTGGTCTTCTGCTAACTTGCTGAATTTGCTGATCAACTCTGGAAGTCTTCTGATAGGATTTTCGGGGTCTTCTAGATATAGGATCACATGTATCAGCAGCAAATAATTTGACTTCTTCCCTTCCTATTTGGTTCCCTTTAATTTCCTTCTCTTGCCTGAAAAACCCTGACTCAGAAAGTCAAAAGTTGAATGTTTTCTCTCATATGCGGAATCTAGAGCAAAGCAAGGAAAGAAGAATAAAAGGGGGAATCCCATGAAAATAGAGGTGAGATGGGTGGAGTAGAGGAAGGAGATTGGGGGAAGGGAGGAGGGACTGGAAAGGGAGGAATCCTGGAATGAAACTGACAAACTGTGCTATGTACACATAAGAATACACCGCAGTGATCCCACCTTTGCGTGGATCTATAAAGCACCCATTCTAAAACAGTAAATAGAAGGAAGACCAGAGAGTAGAGGAAGGGGTCCAGGGTGCAGGGGGAGGGGAGGGAGGAAACACCAGGGAGTGAAGCGGGGCAGCGGATACTCCATGTGCGCTGGAATGGGTCCACGTGGGCCCCACAGCTGTGTGTGACGTTCTCCTAAAAACGTTTTAAAAGAATCCATTTTTCAGTGATTCAATGGAGCATGCCTGCTGCGTGCGGGGTGCTGTTCTAACCCAGAGTTTTATCCTCTGTGCTCTTCTAACACGCACATGCTCAGCGTCTGTCCAGGCCTGGCTCGCCTGTGCTCAGCGACTGACTTTTCCTTTGGATTCTTTTTAAGGTCTGTGACTTAAAAGTTGTAGTTCTCAAGCACAAGTTCAAGGCTGGTCCCGCAACTTGGCGATACTCTGTCTCAACGTACCAGATAAAATAAGGAGGCAGCTCAGGTGGAGCACCGGCCACGCAGGTCGAGGCCCTGGGTTCCATCCCCAGGGGTTCTCAAAGTGTGATCCTTGGCTGGCAGGATCAAAATCCCCTGGGGACCTCCCAGGAAGGCAGTTCTCTGGCCTCAATGGACCTATTGACTTGGAAGTCGTGGGAGTGGGTCCCTCGCTTTGAGCTTCAATAGGGGTTCTGTGCAGCCTGAAGTTCGGGGGCCCCAGTGTGATGGGGGCCCTTCTCCACCAGGGTTCCTCACGTGGAGCACAGCTCAGAAAGCAGCACTGGGCATGCTAGTGCTTGATTCTCTGCAGCTGCTGCAAACTTAGGCCCACTTCAGGTGCAGGAGGTTGGCTGATTAGGCGCAGTGGACGTCCCAAGACGTTGGGAGAGCTAGAGAGTGGAAAGTGGCTGCCCCTGGTGCAGGTGGAGGCAGTTCTGGAGGGAGACCCGCTGGTTGCAGATGAAGTCGATTTGAAATATGGGCAGTCCAGAGCAGATGGAATCCAGGAGGGAGGTCTGGACTGGGGACAGACGTGGAGGGCCTGGGGTGAGAGGAGTCTGGGGGAGAATGGCCTCCCTGGACCGTGAAGAGGGGCGAGTGAGGGGGCTTCCACACCCAGAGGAACTCAACACGAAGTTCTTTCCGCCCTGGACAGAGGACACACAGTGATGGGATTCTACGAGCCAGCGTCACTGCCCAAGATGCACAGCCAGGCTTCTCCCCCGGGACCTCAAGGCCACAGGGAGTTTGCAAACTCTGAATTCTGATGCAGTAGGTCTGCAGTGGGGGCCTGAGAGTCTGTGTTTCTACAGAGACCCAGGAGCACTGGTCCCGCTGGCCCAGAGGCCACACTTGGGCAATAAGGCACAGTCCAGCCACCCTCAGAGTGTTGGGTCTGGGCTGCAGAACAGCCTCCTAGAGCCTCTTGGGAATGCAGGTTCCTGGGCCCAGACTGACTGCACCAGTCGCCCAGCATCTCTGACCTGCACTTGGGCAGCGCCCCTCTCCTCCCCCTCCTCCCCTGTTCTCTGTCCTGAGCCTCCAGTCCCCACATCTGAGAGGTCTCCAGGTGGGTGGTGGTTTCAGCCAACGTGCTCACAAGGATATAGAGAGGGGTTCAGGTGAAATGGGGTCTCACGTGAACTTGTGCCTGGCAGCAGGCCCTCCACCCTCATGAAGCCCTCTCCTTGTCCCCAGCAAGCCTTTCACAGTCAGGAGTTCTGTTCTGTTCTCCCCTTTACCTGCCTGGGGCCAGGGACACAGGCCCAGCTGTTGTCATGGAAACCTCAGCTCAGGGGGCTGGGGGAAGAGCTCAGAGACTGGAATTTTCCATGCTCAGTAAGAGCAAATACGTGCAGGTCCTAAAGCATCCCAGCACAGAGTAGCTGCATGACTGTGTCTTTGAAGGCGTGCATGGTCATCCCTACCCCGCCTGCTGTCACGGTGTGCACTCACCGCCTCAGGGGAACTTCTGCCTCGTCCTCCTGGTTATTCCAGTTCCCCAGGTGGGCCTCAAGAGGACCAAGGGCTGGGAGGCAGAGGGCAGGATTCCTTCAGAAGGTTGGCCCAGTGACCCGGGACCCTGAGCACCCCATGCACTGGGGTGGGGACAGGCGGCCTCCTGCTGATTGCTCTCACAACTGAGGGTGGAGCAGCCCTCACCTGGACATGGCCCCATCTCAGTCCCTCTATGGAACAGCAGAGTGTGTGTGCTGGGTTCGGGCCAGCACCCCACCCTCTGGGAGGCCTCTGCATCGAGGACCCTCCTGCTGTGTCCTCCCACGGTGGAGGGTGAGGCAGCTCTCTCTGTTCCTTCAACTGATATGTATGTATTTTTAAACTGGCAATAGAAATTGTCTGCATTGACAGCGTAGGACATGATTGTTGAAGCACCCACACATGGTGAAGTGGCTTGGGAGAGCTGATTGTCACCTTCGTCACTCACGCTCCTGAGGACACTTAGAATCTCCTCTCTGAGTGTTCCTTGAGGCAGGGGACCGCTCTGGAGCCCTGGGGTCTTCCCAAGCTGCATTTCTTTTTTTGATTGACGCACGGTGGTTGTGCATTCAGAGGGGGTTGGGGGGGGGCCCTCTCAACGCACCATGTGACTTGGCCTTCAGGGCGGGCGCTGAGCCTGGGGTTCCTTAAGGGTCACTCCTCTAGTTCCCAGGACAAAATACATTATTAAAATGATTCACATCTAGTGCCGGGCGCGGTGGTGCACGCCTGCAATCCAAGCGACTTGGGAGGCTGAGTCAGGAGGATCGAGAGTTCAAAGCCAGCCTCAGCAACTTAGCAAGACCCTAAGCAACTCAGTGAGACCCTCTCTCTAAATAAATACAAAATAGGGCTGGGGATGTGGCTCAGTGGCCAAGTGTCCCTGAGTTCAATCCCTGGTTCAAAAAAATAAAATAAAATAAAATAAAATAAATAAATAAAATAAAATAAAATAAAATATTCACATCTACTTATTCTAATAGTAATAGAAAACGAACAGGGAACGGCAGCAGCTCAGAGGAGGAGGAAACTGGAGACCATCTGCAAGGCTCAGGTTATGGTCCTGCTGAACATGATGACCCAGGCCCTGGGAGAGGGTCTCTGTTGCTGCAGGAAAGGCCGAGACCCAACCTGAACACAGAGGAAGAGGCTCGGTGGAAGGGGCCTGTCTGGCTGGAGGCTCAGTCTTTGAGAAATAGTCTGAATGTCAACATCTGGCCCAGCTTCCAGATAAAACCTTGGTTCAACAACCCACCACGGAATTTTCCCCTGATTAATGAGCTACATTCTGGACTGCAATCCAAGCAATATAGATGTTGCCATCCAACTCAGGAAGGGACCAGCTTTCTCGGAAAGAGCACAGCCCAGCCAGTGTTCTGGGGACCTCGGTTCCAAACCATAAAAATGTCAAACTCTGGCCATCTGCTATGCAGGTTACGGCCCCGATCGCCATCATCCCTCCACTGTGCTCTCTCCCCCTCCTTTCCCACGTGAACATCCTGCCCCTCATTTTCTGGGCTCCCTCCACGAGGTCTGTTAGGGCCCTCCCTGCATGAAGCAGGAGGGGTGGTGCGCAGGTCAGCTGACTCCATGGGGGGAGCCCTCCACAGCAGAGCAGTGAGAAGAACCGGCTCAGCTTTGTGAAGACACCGCGATCTGCTGAGGCATTCTCGTGCAATCCCACTCACCCACTGACAGCGGGCAGTTCAGTGGTTTTTAATATACTCAGATTGTACGACCATCGCCATGATTTCAGAATATGGATCACACCTAGGAAGGAATCCTGCACTGATGGCAGTCACCCCTTCCTCCCCAGCCTGAGGAAGCCTGGGAATCTGCTTTGTCTCTGTGGATCTTCCTGTTTGGAATCCAGCGATCGTGGTCACAGGGGCATGCTCCTTCCATCTAGCATTTCGATTTAATTTCGCCCATGCCATGACTCCTACCTACATGTACCGGACTCCTCTTTACTGGTGAATAATATTCTATCACACAGAAACGCCACGTTTCATTCATCACTTTCCAGCTGATGGACATTCCAGCCACTCTCGCTGTGGCTGTTGTGAATGGTGGCACTGAGGACTGCGCTCACTTCCGTCTTGGGCTCTCTGGGGTGTCTGTCTAGAGAGCAGCTGGGTTGTGGTGGCCCTCGGTTTGCCCCATGTGGAGCACCAGACCCTTCCCCAAAGCAGCTACAGCACCACAGCCCACCAGCATTCAGGAGGATCCTCTCCCTCCCTGCGGGCTTTTGTCACCTCCGCCTTCTGGCCACAGCCGTGTAGTGGGTGCAGAACTCGGGTTGAGATTTACCTACCCCACGTGTAGTGGGTGCAGAACTCGGGTTGAGATTTACCTACCCCACGTGCTGGCTGGTGCGGGGGCGGCTGGGGAGGTGGAACACCTCCTCACTGATCACAGTGCCCCCTCCACTCTGGGCTCACCTGGTCCCCTGGGTGGTTGGGTATGAATTCAGATGGTCACTTGGACAGTGCCTTGACTAGAATGAAGGCTGTCCTGCCAGCTGTGACCTCAGTTGGAGATGAAGGCCCAAAATGGCAACAGCTCCTGGCTAAGGATGTAACATTGAAATGCTGTCAGCAGAGCAGAGGCAGGAGGAGCAGGCAGGTGTAGGACACCGGAAGCTGACTACGGCCACCGGCATGCCTAGAAATAGGCTAACGCTTCTGATAGGCTTAAATTAACTTAGTGACATGCACAGAAAGATGTCTTGCACAAAATAGAACACAAAAACTTCCAGGAGAAAAGGTAACAGTGAAAGAAAATGGAAATCTAGCCATTTATTTGCAGGTGACCTCTTGGGGGACTGCTCACCCAAGCTGCAGCCGGGGAGCTGGGCTGGGTGGGGTTGGAAGCTGCTCTGGGAGAGTGGATGGGCCCAGAGGCTACCCTGGCGAGCTGTATGACGTGGCCCTGACGGGCATGGCTTCTCAGAGTCCCTGAGATCCAGGGTGGATGCATCTGAGATGGTGAAACGGTCTCAACAGGGAGGTCTGGGTGGTTCAGGGGGCTTGGAGAAATGAACTGTCCGGCCAGGGGAGGTAGGAGGTGCCAGGGAGCAGAAAGTAGAGCAGAAGGCCAGCAGGAAGTAGGCTGGACATCTGGGTCTGCCTGGAGGGCCCAGGCCTGGTCTGCAGGCTCCTGGGGAGTCCACCATTCACCCCGAGTCCTTTCAGTCATGCTCCCTGTGGATGCCTGTCCCAGGACGTGTCTGTCAATGTAACAATAAGGCAGCGGCTCATACATGCTGGGAAGTCCCATTCAGGAGCTCATCCAGGCATTGAAGATGTGGGAAACTAGGAGTCCAGGGCTCAGGGAGGGAAGTGCAGGCTGGAGCCCTTCCCTCTCTGCCACCACGGGCCACGGGGACCGGGATCCCAGGCTGGGAGTCCGCAGAGTGGCATCCCTCAGGAGGTTAGGATGTTTGCTCCCCCACCGCCATCCCCCGCGTTCTGTGTGGATGGGTCTTCTTACTGTGCTGCAGAGTCGGCAAGGTTGGGGTTTATCTGGGTAGGTGTCTCGCCGTGTGATATTGCAGGACGCATGTGCATGGTACCACGCTGCCGTTGAGGTGGAAATTCAAGACTACCCCAAGTTTATTGAGGTACAGTTTACAAATGGTACGACTTCTGCAGTTGGATGTGTTCTGTGGTGGCAGAGGGTCCTGACACCGCCGCCTTTAAGGTGGGGAGCACCCAACCCGCTGACAGTCCTCTGTGCCCCCCGCCTCCCTGAGTCCAGCCAGGTGACGGCTCTCCCTCGCTGTGCCCCCGGGCTTCCTAGAACTCCTCCTGAGTTGGGGGCCAGTTCCGTGTCCATCTACTTTCAGTGGCCTGTGTTGTCAGCATATTAATGTTCCATTTATTAATAGGAAGTCATACTTCGGTGCTCAGTGGTACTCCTTAATGTGGAGGTGGCATCATTCGCTCATTTTCTTGGGGATGGATTTGTGGGTTGATTCCAGTTTGGGGCTCTCACAGGTAATGTCATTGCCAACATCCATTTCAAGCGACCTCTCCAGATTTCTCCCAGCTGAAGTATCCCAGCAGATAGAGGAAAGGTGGCCTGCTTGGGGGTGGCTGCAGTGTTTGGACCACAGATCCCGCCTCCACCCTTACTCTGCAGCAGCTTCTCCAGGAGCAGCGGGCCTCGCCCATCTTCCTGCTCGACACTCAGGGTCCCACCGCCTTGCCTGGGAGGGCCCCTGCCTCCTGGGGTCTCCCCCGTCTGGCTTCAGCACTCTGTTGCCCCTGCCATGGTGCCATAAAAGCAGTCACCGCAACAGTTCTGCCATGCATGGGGCCAGGAGTCTGGCCCCCCAACCCCGGTGGGACCCCCAGACCACAGCAAGGCTCAGAGTTGCCAGGGCGACTCCAGGAATTCAGGCCAAACATAAGGAGAACTGAGGGAGGAGACAACATTTCTGTTGGGAAGAGGGACCTAGCTCAGTCGCCACCCCCCCGCCCCGGGGTTCGTAAGCTCAGTGGCTGCGAGAGGCCATGGGGTAGGCCCGTTGCCATCTGAACCCTGGAAGGACGAGGGAGCAGCTCCCTGGAAGTCAGCACACTCCCCACCAGAGCATCCCCAGCCCCCTGGTGGAAACGGTGGATCTTGGTGAGGAGCCGACTCCTTGTCTGCAGAGCCACGGGGGTCTGTGCAGCAGCCGGAGAGGCTGCACTGAGGTCTCTGGAGCAGCCCGAGACCTCCTAAGGAGGGGAGAGCCTTGGCCTGTGCCTCTGAGGAGCGCCACGTCGGCTCCGACCTGGACTGGAGGCCAGGATGGTGGGTGCCTGATGAGGGGCAGAGGGGTGACGGAGGCAGCACAGGCTCAGGCAGCAGGACCCACCGTGGGAACCAGGACTGCGGGCCGCTCGCCTGGCGTGTGCACCTGCCAGGCTCTGGCCCCAGCTCCTCAGTCAGACCTGGCCCTGCTGCTGCTGGGTAGGCCTATGTTGTTTTAATTTGTTCCTTTTATTTATACATGACAGAGTGTGTTTTGACACATCCTACACACGTGGAGTGTAGTTTCCTATTCTTGTGGGTGTACATGGTGCGGGGTTTCACTGGTCGTGTAATCGTATAGGAAAGTGATGTCCGAGTCATTCCACTGTCATTCCCCATTCCCTCCCCATACCCCCTTCCCGCCGCACCCCCCCCACCGTCTCCCCCAACTCCAGTCTGGTGACCCCGCCCATTGTGAGTCAGCGTCTGCCTGCGGGCAGGCCTCTTGTAGATGTGGCTGGTGTCTGCAGGAGATCTTCACCTAAGGTGGGTGGGCCTCCTGCCATCCACAGAAGGCCTGAGGAGCAACACCGAGGTTTCCCGTGGAGGCCCAGGGACAGTCCTCAAGACAGCAGCATCGGCTCCTGCCTGGGCTGCATCCCCTGCCGGCCTCACAGCCGTGGGCACCCACATTTACAACAAGCAAACAGAGCATCACACACACACACACCACAGTCTGGACATCCACGCACCTGTGTCTACATACAGACACAACCCCAACGCACGAGTGCGTGTGTTCATGGTCCACGCTGATTCGTCAGGCCCTGGACAGAGTGTGAGGCTGTTTACGTTTTGCAGTTTTGGAAGCTGAAGTCTGAGATGGCATCACAGGTTGGTCCCTTCTGCGGCCTCACTGGCAGTCCACTGATGCCCTCCTAGATGCCCTCACACAGCCTCTCCTCAGGACACGACTGTGTCCACCTTTCCTCTCCTTGTGAGAACGCCAGGCATACTGGACGGGGCTCAACTAAGGACCTCACTTTCCCTAACTGCCCCTGGAAGACCCGATTCCCCCTGCAGCGCATGCTAAGGCCCTGGGGGTCGGGACTTCAACCCGGGCCCAGTGCAGCCCACCGCTGCTGGCCCAGGAACTCTGGGGAGCACCCACTGCCTGAGGAGCAGGCCTGGCAGCTCTCCTGGAGGAAAGGAGGCCCAGACAGCATAGTGAGGCCCTCAGAGAGGCGGAGCCTCGGCCTGTGGGCCAGGAATGTGTTTTTCTAACATTTCACTCCCGGAGGAAGACAGCCGCCCAGTCTCCCCCCGGGCCTGTGTCTGTGCGCCTCACTAATTCCCTAGAAAGATCTGCTGGACGTGGGGTGACTGGGTCAGCGGGAGACGGCCGTGCCTGTGGTGCCGGTCGCTCAGGAGGCCCGGCCACAGCCCTGCTTGCTGTGGTCGCTGCCTTTCCAGTGAGTCATATCTGGCGGGAACATTTTTACTCAGAAATTGAGGTGCCCGTGCGTCTGTGGTTTGCCATCCTGCGTTTCCCCTCGTGAGGACGCAGCTGGGCTGTTTCTTCTTGTTTTTTGTTTTTTGTTTTTTTGTTTTTTTTTTCACTGTCCCAAAGAAAGGCCTCTGCCATTCCCTCTTCTGGAGCACCACCTGCTCCTCTCTCGGGTCCTCCTGCGTTTCCACTTCATCTGGGGCATGCTGCGTGCCCCCTTCCGTCTGCACTGCATTCTTTAAGAACCAATCCATGGAACTGAATTAATGAGAAGACCAAAGTCAAATGTGCTGTGAACTTGGTGCCCGTGGTATTGACAGCCGATGTGCCAGGAAGATTTTACACCTTCCCCTTCCACCATCAGGGTCTGGGATCATCCCCAAGTGCAGAAACCACCTTGACTTGGGTTTAAGGAGGTCATTAGAAAATCCAGAGACTCTGACAGTGACAGACACAAGAAATGTCACAGTGCTATGAGGATCTGCAATCAACTAGCCATCCACCCATCCACCTGTCAGTTACCTCTCATTCACCCATTTGCTATCCCTCCATCAACATCCCTCCATCCAGCATCTATCCATCCATCCATCATACATCCCTTCACTATCATCCCTCCCTCCCTCCATCCATCCAGCATCCTTCAATCCAGCATCTATCCAGCCAAACAGCCAGCCAGCCACCCAGCAAGCATCTATCCATCCATTCATTCACCATCCATCCAATATGAGGACCTCATTACCCTCAGCACCTGTGCTTTTTTGGAAGCGGCATTTTGCAGATGTGACCCAGCAAAGATGAGATCACACTGGGCTAGGATGATCCCAAATCTGATGACTGGTGTCCGTACCAGGAGAGTAAGATATAAGACTGGCAGGAAGGGTACCGTGTGAGGATAGAGAGAGAGACTGGAAGATGCGGAGGCCACCAGGAGCCAGTGGAGATGGAGAACCTGGAGTCTCCCTCTGAGCCCCAAGAGGCTCCACCCTGCCAGCACCTGGATTCCACTCTTGGGCTTCCTGAACTGTGGGAGAATATGTTTCTGTTGTTCTGAGCTAGCCCAGTTGCGATGCTTCATTGTTTTTGAAGTCTGCAACTTACTTTACAGTACTTCTGTCCCACCAAAATGGGAAATTATTTAGACAGGTAGGTGAACAAGACAAATGAAGCAATTATCGAAGCCCTAGGAAGCTCATGCAGTCAGGGAAAGGGCTTCTATATCCTTCCACCAAGAGGAGCCATGGTGCGTGCTTGCAAAGTTCACAGGGCTGATTGGTAGAGAAGGGGTGGTTGGTGAGGAGAGTGGAAGCCAAGAGGTAGGGAAGCTGCTTCAGGAGTGGCCCAAGGAAGGGGAGAAGAGGCTACAATAGCTTTCCAGGCTCAAATCATGAAGCTCAGGCCAGTGGTGGCCAGGACAGCAAGGAGAGGACAGCAGGAGATGACGACACCATAAATGGAGAGAAAAAAAAAAAACAGGTTCAAATGAAGTCTCATGGGGTGCGATGGCTTCTCCCTGGGGTGAAGCTGTGGGAAAGGTATCCTGGGAACAGAGGCAACCTTGTGCAGCAGTCCTGGAATGGTCACTATTATGATCTAACCCATCCAAAAATCTATCCATCCATCCATCCATCCCTCCATCTATCCATCATCATCCATCCATCAATCCATCCATCAATCCATCCATTGTCCATTCCTCTATGATCATCATCCATCCATCCATCCCTCCATCTATCCATCATCATCCATCCCTCTGTGATCATCATCCATCCATCCATCCCTCCATCTATCCATCATCATCCATCCCTCTATGATC
>JAJEJO010001154.1:0-21848 GCA_020662805.1 Glaucomys volans | reverse complement strand
CCATCCATCCCTCCATCTATCCATCATCATCCATCCCTCTGTGATGATCATCCATCCCATCCATCCATCCATCTATCCAACACCCCTCCATCTATCCATCATTATCCCTCCATCCACCCATTTGTCATTCCTCCATCCATCCATCCATCCCTTTCTCCCTCCATCCCTTCCCCCTTCCATCCCTTCCTCCTTCCATCCCTCCATCTATCTACTTATCATCATCCCATCAACCCCTGAAGCCAGCAGCTCAGCTCCTGGACCTGTGCCCTGGGGAACTGCCCCAAGCCCACCACAAGGACTCAAGTGCACCGGTGTCCCTTGCAATATGTATTCACTGGGTGCAAACCTATCCAGGTGGACTGTGTGCCTGGTGTGAGAGCTAGTCATACTGCTTGTAGCGACAGATAATGGATAAATAAGCCAGATAACCGTGCTGGTGCTTCTTGACCAACAGTGGGACTGCTTCCTGATAAAGCCACTGCAAGGTGGAAGTGTCCGAAGGTGAGCTGCACTCAGGACGGTGCACACTCAGCAAAACAGCACAGAACGCCTCTGTGCCTGGTTCCCTCAGAGTTGCACGACTGACTCAGCCATGCCGGCTGCCCCTGCCCAGCACCCAGTCATGCAGACCCTTCTCCGCAGGGCCCCGTGTGTCTTTATGCAGTGCACCGCAAGGCAGCAGACTGAAGACTGAGCTGCGTTCATTCGCGCAGCGGCACCAAGGAGGGCCCTGCATGGTGCCCCCGCCCACCCTCCTCCCCCGAGGTCACACTTGTGTGCTGCTTGAGGTCCCTGAGCTGATGCTGCTGCCACTGTGGTCAACTACTCACAGATTTCAGCCCCAGGAAGAGGAGACTGTCTCCCCAGACATCCACAGACTAGGCAGGGCTGTGAGAACAAATGAAGAGCATTTATCATGCACCTAAGGTGTACTTGCCTGGCATTCTAAAGCCTCCATGCACACACACACACACACACACACACACATCAAGCAGGAAAGTCCCAGCTCCTGCAGTCCTTTCCTGTCCTCTGCTATAACAGCTGTTACCATGGCAACAGCCTGGGCCTGCCTTGCTTCCCTGGACCAGGTAATTGCTCTGAAAGGAGAAATCAGGAGCAGTTGGGGGGTGAGGGTGGGGGTGGGAGCCCTGGGGCAGCCTGCGATCCCAAAAGTACATCCTGGGAGCTTTGCAAGAGGGGCAAAAGCAATGCCCCCCAGACCCCACTAGAAACCACACAGTAGACAGGCATGTGACCAGCATGTCCCCAGTGTCCCCATGGCACGGTGGATGTTCTGAAGCTCTCTTGGGAGAGGAGGTGACTCTACCCTTCTCAGGGGCTGCTGACTCACAGCATGCCCACCCTTGACCTTTGATTCCCTTCCATGGCCACAGCCTTCCCTTGAGGGACGCTCCCCAAGTGCACATTCCCAGGGGTTGCCACCAAGACCTTAGTGTGGTGGAACACCAGAACACGTGACCAGACACGTGTGGCAAAGCACTTGATGGGCCCAGTCCACGGGAAATGCAGGACTCTCTAGAAGTGAGATGGAGTTGTTGAGAACCCACCTCACCTGGCGTCCAGTGAAACACAGCGCACTGGACAGCAAACTGGTCGCCCAACTCCACGTGCAGATGAGCCTCTGGGAGTGTGCATGGATAGAGGCAGGGGGTTCGGGGGCAGGACCCGTGCTGTCCCCAGGGGGCAGACCCTGTCCCAGCTCAATTCCTCTGCCCCAGTCAGCCAGCGACTTCCAGGAGCTCCTTCTGGGAACTGTGAGCCCCAGAGAGGGTCATTGTACCCCTTGGCACCACCCAGCTTCCAGAAATCTCCACTTCCCAGCTGAACTGTGCACAGGAGGCCCCCTGACCTTCTCCATTGACAGAGTGCTCCAGGGCCCCCTGCTAGGTGGAGCCCTGCGGTAGGGGTCCTGCGCCAGGCTGATCTGCTCAGCCCGGTGACTGAAGGCCTCCTCCAGGTGCCTCTGGGAGCTCCTTCCTCCAAGTTGAAGGACACCTGGGTTTGTTTCTCCGCCGTCCTCTGATGGACACTGGGGCTGCGTCCACCTTCGGTTATGCCATGGCTGGGCATGCAGGTACTGCCTGAGGCCCGGCCTGAGACTGGGGTCTGCAACCTAAGTGCAGCCCTGGATGGCAGGGTGACTCCATTGCTCACATCTTTGTCTCCCTCTCTGTTGCTAGCTGACGTGGTTCTGGATTCAGAACAGAACTCCCTGGTAGGGTGGACCGATCCCTGTGGCCCCCAAGGGCAGTGAGGACAGCCTCTGGTGGGAGAGGCTTGGGTGGAACAGAGCAGTTGCTCTTATCAGATTTTGGGGAGCACCTGCTTTTGCCAGGCAGGGATTTTGATTTCCACACAGGTCTAACTCCAGAACTGGAAATTTCCAGCCTCCCGGGACTTGCAGGCTCTCCTTCCTGGGCCCCCTCCCCTCTCCTTTGATGTGCTGCAATAGTTTCCATGGCAACGGCTGGTGCCTGCTGCAGCCGGCACACCAGGTGACAGCTCTTCAGGGAAAACAGGACAAAGCCCCCAGCAGAGTCAGGCAGGCCGGCCTCACCCAGGGCCCACACCTGCAGCCCTCCTCCCCACCCTGGGTGCTCATTCAGTGCATCCGGGGATGGGGTCCCTGCAGTGAATAGCAGCTCCCCCTCCCTCTCTACGGGAAGTGGGGGCACTGGTCCCAACTTTTCAATATCCACTACTGTTCACGTTTTGAAGCTGTGCCACTCCTGCAGACTTGAGGGGCACCAGGGGCCAGGGGCGGGCAGGGCAGCAGGCTGGGGCAGGATGCAGCAGGGACTCGGCATGGGAGTCCCTCCTCCTAGAGGTCCATTGCCTTGGGATCACAGAGAGCAAACAGCCTAGTGCACAGTTGGGCTAAGAGGGGCCCTGGGGCCTCCAGGAGCTGTGGAGACTTGGCAGAAGCTGAGGAAGGGTGTTGGGGCCCTGGAAGCCGCCAGGCTAGGCCCAAGGTGGGTCCTGCACTGAGGGAAGAAAGCTGGTCTGCAGCTGAGGACCCCAGACCTGGGGGCAGAGGTCCCTTGAGCCTCCAGTTAGTGGGTGGGCACTGCAGACAGTGTGATTCCTTAGTACTGGTGTCAAGGAATGACCTGAGCTTGGAAGGGTTTGCTGTCCCCGGGAGGGCAAGCAGTGTGTCCCTGGGTCCCTGTGCAAACTGTCCCTGTGCTCATGTCCCTTACAGAAAATGGCTCAGTACCAGGGGATGGGCCTGGAATCCCAGTGACGAGTGACCAGTGAGTGATTGGGTGGGAGGATCTCAAGTTCAAGGTCAGCCTGGGCAATCTAGTCAGACCCTGTCTCAAATAAAAACAAATAGTAATGAAAAACAGGGCTGGGGCTGTAGCTCCATGGTAAGTGCCCCTGGATATGATTCTCAGTACTGAGGAAAGGAGGAGCAGGGGGTAATGGAGAGGGGAGGAGGAGGACCGGGAGGGAAGGGGAGGGGAAGAGGGAGAAGGGGGAGGAGAAGAAAAGGGGAGCAGCCAAGGTGCCCTCCCTGTACTTCAGCCCTCTCTGGAGCACTCCCATCCACAATGCACGTGCGTGTGAACAGTCCTCGGGAAAGACCCGGGGCAGGGCTTGAGGTCAGCACTCTGTTGAAACTGTGTTCTACCTGAGGTTGAGTCCTCTGGCACAAGACCTGTGGGAGCCAGGACCCTGTATCTACTCAGGACCACTCTGGGCGTTGGGCGCTGGACACCCAGAAGTGGTCATGGCAGGGGTGAGGGTGGCAGATGGGTGCCCAACCTGGAGATGGGAGAGGGACCTCGTGCCTGGGATTGTTAGGGCCGAACTTGGGAAGGGATGGAGGTAGTGAGGATCCCAGGAGAGTGGCAGAGGAGGGGTGACTCTCCCTGCCCTGTGGGGACACCTGCAGTCGTAGCTGGTGGGGTTCTGAGATCATTAGGACCACACCACTGACCACAGCTCACTGACTACGTGCATCACATCTCATTTGTGTCAGTAATTCTCAGATACTTAACATAACAATTTCAGAAATGGGTTTGTGGGCCCCATACAGCCATTAGGAAGTCAGAGGCAGGATTCTAACCCCAAGGCCGCAGAGTGCAGTCGTGAGCGCTGGTCCAGAGGCCGCGTCTGTCAGGCAAGCCGCTGGCCCTGAGCCTGCGCAGGGTGTGGGAGCGAGTGACCCTGAATGCTGGCCACCTCTGCCTATTTCCGAGAAAGCCCTTCCCTTCCCGCGTGAGAAGGTGGTGTGGACAGAGCTGGGCCTGCGCTCCGGCAGGGAGCTCATCAATCAGGGTGAGTTCCAGGCAGGTTGATTTATTCTGCACTGGGGCCGAGAGCGTCGTCCAAAGGGCCAAGATTCCAGGAGACACGCTCCCACAGGAAGCCTCCTCCTGCAGAAGTCTGGCCCCGGCTGAGCCAGGGGCTGCAGGCAGGGCCTACTGGAGGGAGCTTCTCCATCCACGGAGCCAAGGTCGCTCCTGCTCCCAGCCGGGTGGAGACTGTGGGTAAACACAGGAAGGGCTGCGGGCGCGTGGTGGACCACACGGAGCCACGGGGGTCTGCTGCAGGACCACTGCCCTCAGAGCGCACATCTGTGCTGGCGAGGAGCCAGAAAGAGGGCTGGCCACTGCTGGTGGGAGGCAGGGTGCCCCTCTGAGCAGTGGAAGGGCACCACTGACGCCCACATCCCCTCTCCTGGGCTGAGCAAGGTCTCTGCAGGAGCCTGTCCACCTGCACTCTCAGCAGCAGTGTGCACAGAGCTGAAGCATGGAAGCAGCTGGGTGTGCGCCCCGGAGAGTGAACAGGAGGGGAGCAGGGGTGGCCCTGGGGATGGCCCTCCAGGACGCTGCCACACCCTTCAGGTTCCACTAACAGGAGGCCCCTGGAGTCCTCTGCTCACAGCCAGAGGGGCACGGGTGGTGGAGCCAGGGCCCTGTGGTCTGCTGGGCACAGAGTTTCAGCTTCTCAGGATGAGGGCTGGAGGTGGACCCCCCTGGCCGCACAGCCCGGCTGGCTTACCGCCCCCAGCCTCCCACAGGAGGATGGTCACATTTCACCTTCTATGCTGCAAGGGCGAAGGGCTGTCCTCGGAAGTGCTGAGTGAGTGCAGGTCAGCGCAGTGGAGGGGCCGGGGCCCAGGTCAGTGCAGTGGAGGAGGCAGGCCCCAGGTCAGGGCAGCTGGAGCAGCCTGACCTTCCCCAGCTTCTGCACTGCTTCCTTCCCCAGGCACAGCCCTGGGCTCACAGCCGGCCAGAGAGCCCCTGCCTTGGCTCCTCAGACTTCAGCTCTTGGTCTGGACGGATGCACGGCTGTGCTCTGTCCTGCTCTCCTGTGAAGACCCCTGCCCTTTCCTCTGGGTACTCAGCCCCTGACTGAGCCTAAGAGCCCGCGCGAAAACTGGAGAGGGGTCAGGGGATGTGTCCCTCTCCTGCTGTGTACTTTACCCCCACACACACCACACACACCACACCACACATGCACACACACCACACCACACGTGCACACACCCCACCACACATGCACACCACACACACGCCACACATGCACGCACACACACCACACCACACGTGCACACACCACACCACACATGCACACCACACGTCCACACACACCACACCACACGTGCACACACACCACACACACACAACACCACACCACACACACACACATACACACACACCATGTGCAGGAGTTGGGTGCCATTCCCTGCAGTCACACCAGAGCACTGGGTCTTGCTTTTCAGGGAGGAATGTTCCCAGGGCAGGGACCCCCTGTGGGCAGCCTCCCTGCAGCCAGTTCCCAGGCTGGTTCCCATGGCGTGGCGGTGGCCTTTGTCCTGCACCGTGAGAGGTCTGTGGGGGCAGGAGGACGTGCCACCCCATGCACCTCTGGCCTGTGCGCTGCTGCACTGGCTCAGTGTGCAGCTCGCCACAGGCCTGGCCCTGCCCTGGCCCTGCGCTCTCCCTCCCAGGATGTCACCCAGCAGCAGTGGCAGGCTCTCCTGGGTGGGGTTGGCAGGGGCGTGCAGCTGGGGTGACTGCCCCCCCAGGAGGGCATTTGGAAAGCTGTGGGCTGTCCCGGTGGGGATGCTGTCCAGCAGGGGAGACGGGGCTGTTGGACACCCACAATGCACAGCCACCGCCCACAGCAGAGCTGGTCTCCAGTGTCCAGGTGTCAGCAAGACACGGCTGATAAACCCTGGACACCAGGAGGGTGGCCACTTGGGAGGCTGAGGAAGGAGGCTCACGTGTTGGAAGCCAGCCTCAGAAACTTAGCGAGGCCCTGTCTCAAAATAAAAAATAAAATGGGCAGCAGGGCACAGTGGTGCATGCCTGTAATCTCTGCAGCTCGGGAGGCGGAGGCAGGAGGATTGCGGGTTCAAACCCAGCCTCAGCAACGGCAAGGTGCTTAGGCAACGCGGTGAGACCCTGTCTCTGAATAATGTGACTCAGTGGCTGAGTGCCCCCGAGGTCAATCCTCAGTACCAAAAATAAATAACTAGATAACCCTGGGAACGGTGGTGGGAAGCAAGAGCTGGCCCTAAGGTCTAGGGCACCAAGCCTTGCTGGAGGAGACGACCTTGAACCAGGTATAATGTGGGTGCTGTGATCAAGGGTAAGTGGGGCACCAGCAGTGGGTGGTCTCTGTTGTCACTGAGGACAGTGGTGAGTAAAGGGAGGGACAAGAGGACGTCTGGTGAGAATAGGTCAGGTGCAAAGGGCCTGGGCTGGAACATGCTGTGCACATCTGAGGAAGGACAAGGGGACCACAGTGCCAACGGACTATTGGCAGGGGACGAGGAGGGAAGGGGCACTGACCAAGAAGGGCCTCGCGGAGGGTGAGTGCTGTGGGATGCGCGAGTGAACACCGTGAGCACCGTCCCTGTCAAGGGGACACTTCCTCTCTGCTGGGCTTCCTGTAGCGTCTGGAGATTACCAGGCACAGCCACCGGCCTGGTACTGCCTTCCTGCAGCTCAGAAGCCCCAGGAGTGAGAAAGATCTGATGTCACACCAGGACCTGTCTGTGTGTGGCCGCAGGACAGGGGTGAGGGTCCTGGCCAGGGGAGGAGGTGGGGGTCCTGTCAAGCATGGGGAGCTGGTACCCAAGATGAAGAACCTTGTGTGTCAATCAGCAGCTTCAAATCCGGGGTGGGGCCAGGGTGGCTGTTCACCAGGAGGCCGAGTTACTACAAGTGATTGACAGTCTGCGCACTCTGAGCCAGGCAGGCCCTGGGCGCCTCCTGTGGCAGGCCCAGGGCATCCCTGAGGTGGACCCGCCCTCCCAGGCGGCCAGCCAGGTCCCTGCTCGCCTTGGCCTGACCACGGGCTCAGACTCCGGCCTCAAGCCGAGACAAGCTAGTGAACAGCACAGAACCCCTGGGCATCAAGGTAAGTCACACAGCACTGTGACAATGGGAAAGAGGCCCACATCAGTGCAGACAGCCAAGACCTCAGGACAACGCACAGCCAGGAGCCGCCCTTGGCCGAGCTGGCAGGGCTGGGCCCAGGGACTTGCCCCCGGGGACTTCTCCGTAGGAAGGTATCGTTCAATAGCCATTTTTCCAGAAACAGACCTTGGAGACACTGTTGATGGGCTTGTCTCCATTAAGGCCAGGAAAATAGCATCCCTGTGAGGTCAGTTCAAAGCTAGATAGGTAAACAAGGGCGCACCTCACCCTGAGAATGCTGTCGGGGGCCTGTTCTCCCACACTGTCAACGTGTCTTCACGCATTCCAGTGTTCTGGGGCCAAAGCCAATCAGAGTGTCACAGAAAGACTCCTGAGGGGCCCACACTGTCCCTTTGTCCAGGTTCAGCGGGGCTCAGCACACACTGGACTTCATGTAAAGGCTGGACACTGTGCATACCTTGTGGCTTTTTCCTTCTCTTTTGCATTCTTTCGATTTTTAACAAACGTTGCACCACATCATTCATTCCTTAAAACACCAGCCACACCCACCGCATGGCTCAGCCCCTCCTGACCGTCCTCCGCCCTAGCTGGCAGGCCCAGCGACCTGTGTGTCCTCTCCCTCTTCTCTTGCCTTGGGGCTGGCGGCTCACCAAGCTCCCTCCACCTGGCCCTGCTCTGCCTGAGGCTGGACCTCTGAGCTAGAAGTGGACTGAGGAGCAAGAGCCGGGGCCTGGGGAAGATTCCAGGTGGAGGAAAAGCCAGTGTCCAGGCCTTGGACAGGGCAGCAGGGAAGGCGGGGTTAGGCCGTGGGCAGCGGGCAGGGCCAGCTACCTTCCGCCCTCCAGTGCTTGTGGAGTCTCGGAGGGTCAGGTGGGTGGGAGCTGGGTGGAGGAGAAGGAGCCGCCTCCTCATGGAGGTCTAGAGCTCGCTTTGTGGAGGACAGCGTGTGGGTTGCCTAGGGAGAGACCTTGGGACCAGGACCAGGGTGGACAAAAGTGGCCAGTCCCATCTGCCTTGAAGGTGGCGAGCATGTGGGCAGAGAGCCGGCTTCCCCGCTGGAGGGATGGTGCCATTTGCAGATGCCACCGAGACTATGAGGAGCAGAGTCTTTTGGGGGTCTTTTTGGTACCAGGGATGGAACCCAGGGGCACTCCACCACTGAGCCACATCCCAGCCCTTTTTGTTTTTTATTTAGAGACAGGGTCTCACTAAGTTGCTAAGGGTCTTGATAAACTGCTGAGGCTGGCTTTGAACTCACCATCCTCCTCTCTCAGCCTCTTGAGCCTCTGGTGCAGGAGCAGAGTCTTGAGAGGCCCTGGGGATTCTTGTGCGGGAGCATTAGCGGAAGATGTGGTTCTCTTCTCTGCCTTGTGTCCACAAAGCCCCCTTGTCAGGCATCTGGGCTCCAGGGACCACTCGTGCACCGCAGAGTGGAGGCCCTTGAACTCACGAGAGCGGCGGCTGACAGCACCTTGCAAAGAGGCCAGATGCCCGTGGGAACCCAAGAAGCCACAGCAGATTTTCTTTTTCTTTTCACGAGACCAAAAGCGAGAGTGCTGTCTAAAGCCACTGCTTGGAGGGGACTCGTTACTCACAGACGGTGCCTCCTGCAGGTGGGGAGAGGGCTGGACCCACCCGACCCTTCCCACAGCAGGCACTGCCCAGCAGCAGTGCTGCGCCTCGCCTCGGGCTGCAGGGCCGGCCTCGTGTGCTCGGGCCACCTGACCACCCGCCTGTCAGTGATGAGTGGCCACAGGCACACCCTCTTCCACATCCCAATAGCTCAGGGGTGCCTGGAAGAAGTGGAGGCCAGAGAGACTCGCTCCCAGGAGACGGGAAGAGAGCCATGGACACGCCTGAGGACAGGAAGACAGGGAGCCACCACCAGACTTGGAGTTGGGCAGGCGAGGCCACTGGCAGCTGGACAGCTTTGTGGAAGGAGCAGGTGGAGAGCAGGCAGGAGATGGGGAGATGGGGACGGAGCGCAGGCCAGCTGGGGGCAGAAGGTCACTCAGAGGAAACAGCCCACCCAGCCAGGGGACCCACAGGGGCAGCTGGGCCAAAGCAGGCAGGGCCACCTTTGGGGTCCTCCTGGTCCATCATGAGAGCCCAGATTTTCTCCTGAGGGCAGGGAAGAGTTTTGAGTAGGGAATGTGGCAGGTTTGGATCTGCCTTTTGTGAAGGTCACTGTGTGTCCAGGTGCAGAAGGAAAGGAGGACAGAAAACTCTGGAAGAGGGACGCTGAGGGTCCCTGGGAATGGAGACCTGCCCAGCAGGGAGCGCCTGGGACTGCCAGGCCATCAACCTGAGCATTGAAGCAGACGACGGAAGGGCCCGGCTGGCCGTGGGAGGCTCTTTCGATGGGGAATGTTCCTGACAGACAGAAACCAGCCTGGTGCACGCCTGTCACCCCAGCAGCTCCTCCAGAGACGGAGGCGGGAAGAGAGCAAGTTCAAGGCCAGCCTCAGCAACTTAGTGAGACTCTGGCTCAAAAAAAGGGCCGGAGTGGGTGGGTGAGGTGGCCCAGTGGTTAAACACCCCTGGGTTCGATCCCCAGTACCCACCCCCCCAAAAAAACCAATAACTGTTATGGTGAGACATGCCGGCATGGTGCTCGACCAGCCCTGCCGTTGGAATGTCCTGGCTCAGGAGCCAAGTGCCAGCTGGGGACCAAGCCTCGTAGCCATCACCATCTGAGCAAAGAGGGGGCAGTGGGCTTCCTCTGCAGGAGACCCTGGGTGCTGTGCTCTGAAGACTCCCCTTCAGCCCTGGAAAGCCCATCACCAGCCTGGTGGGGGACCTGGGGACTGTCCCCACAGGCTCCTCCTCCAGTCCCCACACTCTCACTTTTGGTTTCATAGAAAAAAAAAACAACACTGTGACCTCCCCTGCTCCCCCTGAAGCTTTGGACCTCCTGCTTGGTGGCTGGCGCACGGCCATGTGGGCAGCTGACCCCATGAGTTGGCTGCCTGGAGCCCAGGCTCCCACCACTGCAGCACCAGGAGAGCGTGGGTGGCACATCCCAGCCCAGGACAAGGGCAGAAGGTGAGCTCTGGTGCGGTTCTGCTGAGTGAGTGAGGGCGGCCACTCCGCTCATGGCCCCGGCGGGACGGTCCTGCCCTGCCACACAGTGATAGCTGTGGCCGTGTGCAGAGGCAGGCTGCACCCTGGTGAGGACACTGCCGAGGAGCGCCCACTCCAGGGCAGCTCCCTCTCCTCATGCGTACCTAGAACCATGTCCCCCGAACACCAGGCACAGAACCCCCAGCCGGCCCGGCACCCCCACTAGACCACCAGAGCTGGAAGCAGGGGTCCTGTCACCCAGGTTCATGGTGACACTGTTCAGAAAGCCCCAAGGAGGCGGCCGTGGAGTGTCCTCCACAGATGTCCACGCAGGCTGAGGGTGTTCTCCAGCCTTGGAAGGAAATTCAGACACCTGCGGCCACCAGGTGAACCTTGAGGCCATCGGCTAGTGGAATGGCCGTGAAGCGGAGACCACTGTGTGTGCGTGTGTGAGGTGCCCACGGAGTCAGGGTCGGCAGGCAGGAGGAGGAGGGTGGGCTCCAGGCTGCAGGTGGGGAGCACTGTTCCCAATGGTGCAGTTTCCCCGGGGGACGTCCTGGGCTTCCGTGGGTGGGCTGCTGGCTGCACTGCACCGTGACGGCTCCAGGCCCCTGGGCTGTGAGTGGCCACGTGGGACAGCACCCGCCTGGCACACAGAGGTGGCAGGCACGCTCCCCAGCCCCACACACACAGAGCTGCGGTGCCAAGTCATACCAGGTGCACAGTCTGCTGCCTGGACGTCTGCACCTTTAGGTGCCCCCATCCCCAGGCTTGCAGTCAGACACCATGGGGAACCTTTACCTGCTGCCTTGGCCTGGGCAGTTGCCATGGAAACTGGAAGGGAGGGGCCGAGGAAGCCAGCGCCAGCTGCTGGAGTGCTGTCTGCTTGGTCACAGTGAGTGAATCTCAGTCCAGGTGGGGTGTGCCCTTCCTTCCTGGGCGAGGAAGACGGCTCACACAGAGCTCCCCCCAGCCTTCCAGGAACCAGGTGTATCCGCAGGGAGCCCTGGGTATTTTCTATCAGGGATTGAAGCCAGGGGCTCAATCACTGAGCCACATCCCCAGCCCTTATATTTTAGAGACAGGGTCTCACTAGGTTGCTCACTTTGCCGAGGCTGGCTTTGAACTCTCGATCCTCCTGCCTCGGCCCCCAGAGTAGCTGGGATTACAGGTGTGTGCCACCAGGCCCAGCTGAAGCCTCATTTTAAATCAGATCCTCCTATTAGTTTTTTGGAAAAGGAATAAAATCGTGACTACTCTTTTCCTGAGCTTATTAACTTCTAAGAACAGGGACTGTGCTACAGAAATTTGAGTCAAATACAGTGATAGGCTAATTGCTTATTAGTTGGTTCATTTAACAGTAACTCTGAGTATGGACCAAAAAATAAACACACACACACACACACACACTCAGGGGAGTGAACCCAGAGGCCTTTTAATCCCGAGCCACGCCCCCAGTCTTCTTATTTTTTATTTTGAGACACGGTCTCATTAAGTTCCTCACCAATACACTTTAAAAAATTATTCATTTGCAGTCATTTGTGAATCAGTTACTGTTGCTATGTAACAAAGCATCTGAATGGAGTGACCAGAAGCCGCACACATCTACTCAGCTCCTCTGAGTCCCTGAGGCTGCGTCTCAGGCTGACTTCGTGGTGCTCCCTCCTGTGAGTCCCCGAGGCTGTGACTCAGGTTGGCTCCGTGGTGCTCCCTCTGAGTCCCCGAGGCTGTGGCTCAGGTTGGCTCTGTGGTGCTCCCTCCTGTGAGTCCCCGAGGCTGTGGCTCAGGTTGGCTCCGTGGTGCTCCCTCTGAGTCCCCGAGGCTGTGGCTCAGGTTGGCTCCGTGGTGCTCCCTCTGAGTCCCCGAGGCTGTGGCTCAGGTTGGCTCCGTGGTGCTCCCTCTGAGTCCCCGAGGCTGTGACTCAGGTTGGCTCCGTGGTGCTCCCTCTGAGTCCCCGAGGCTGTGACTCAGGTTGGCTCTGTGGTGCTCCCTCTGAGTCCCTGAGGCTGTGGCTCAGGTTGGCTCCGTGGTGCTCCCTCTGTGAGTCCCTGAGGCTGTGGCTCAGGTTGGCTCCGTGGTGCTCCCTCTCTGAGTCCCAAGGCTGTGTCTCAGGTTGGCTCCGTGATGCTCCCTCCTGGAGCTCAGAGCCTCTCCAGGTTCACCAGGTTCTTGGCAGGACTTCTTCCTCAAGGCCTGCATGCTGGCGTGTCCTGTGGTATGGCCTTCTCTCACCAGGCTTCTGATGTCTTCGTCTGCCTTTGGAGTCCCTTTGTGAAGGTTCCTTGAGTCACAGGATGAAGCTGCCCTTCTGCAGTAGAATATGCAGTCTATCCCTGCTGTGGACATGTCCGCATGAGAATCGGGATCGTCTGGGGAGATGGCACAGAGTGGAGTGGCCCTGGAGCACAGGGTATCTGTGACAGGGCTCCTTACATGGAGGACACCAGGGGTCCTGTGTGGAAAGTCACAAAGGAAAGCCACATGGGACCCTAAAGCCACCAACAGGCAGAAGAGGAGGGAGAGGCAAGGGCTGGTCTTGCTGGGAAGGCATGCTGACCAAGTGGCTGGTCTGGAGGTGGCCAGGCAGGTGTGCTCCCAGGTCCTCTCCTCCCAGGAAGGCGGAGCGCTTTCCCTGGAAGGGATGCAGAAAGAGGGGTTGGACTTCTAGCTGGGGAGCCTTTTATGTTGAAGGATGCCTGTCTCAGTTTCCTCCAAAGAGACCTTGAAACAAAGGTTTGAGCGCAAGGGGTTCATCAGGTGGCCATGCCAGGACATGCCAGCAGGGTGGTGGACCAGCCGAGGAGTGGAAGAAGGCTAGTGAAGGAGATGTGTTAAACAGTCATGAGCACGGCTCGTGGTTCCCTGATGGGAAACGGAGAAACCCCAAGAGCACAGCATCGCCTTGCCCAGGAGGAGCCGGCTCTGGGTGAGACTCCAGCCCCATCACCATTAGCTGCTCTGGGGGGTTGATTCCCCAGCATTTCTGGCCAATCAGGGCAGTGGGCCAGAGCAAAGTGGCCTTTACAGACCCCCAAAAGCCCCCAGCCCTAGATGCAATGTCTGTGGTTGAAACACGCAGGGATGGAAGGACTCTGGTCTGTTGGCTGGCATCAGCAACAGCTGCTTCAATATCAGTGGAGAACGTCAACACCTGGAAAGGAAAAATGAAATTGGAGAGACAGAGGCTGGTGAAGGGAACAGTGGATTTAAGACACTGCTGTCATTTGTGAACTCGATGAGCAGAAAGTTCAGGGAAACATTCCCCACACCTCTCTCTACTCTATGTTTACCTATAAGCATCCCTTCCTCCATTGCAGTTATTATGCACCATAGTACCTACACAAAATTACAAACTTAAAATATGAGAAAAATAGTTATTTTAAGATTTTCCTTCCATGCAATACTTACTTTTGAGCAAATTTTCCAGAAAAAAAACCCCAGAAACAATCATCATGGAGACTAAGATGGTGAGCACAGAGATGGAAGAGACATACTTCAGGAGAAGCAGGGGCAGCAACATTGATTCAGAAAGGGGACAACCTCACTTGCTGAGGGTTTCAGGCTTTTTGTGGAGGACGGGATCCACTTTGAGTTTGTTGAGTTTGAATACAATCTGAAAGGTCCAGTGTACAGTGGGTAAAAGTTCCCGGCACTGAGGAGGGAAGTCTGGGCTGCAGTCAGGGATTTGGGAATCCTCAAAATGCAGATGGATCTTTGAGGCGGGAATGTGGGTAAGATTTCTTGAGGTGCATGGTGAGAAAGCAGAGATGAGGGACTCTGTAGTCATCCCTCTGAATTCATCCATTCAAACCACATATCCATCCACCTCCACCCACATGGCCTTCTGTTTGTCTATCCGTCCATCCATCCAACCAGCCAGCCAGCCAACCATCCCTCCATTCATCCACCATTCCATCCATGCATCCATGCATGCATGCGTCCATCCATCCATCCACCCATCCATCTAGTCAGCCAGCCAATCAACCATCCCTTCATCCAACTAAGACAGGAAAGAAGTCTCTCAGGTGTAATCTGTCTATTGATCATTGTCTGCTGATCAGGATGATGTTTCCATAGTCCACTGGGTGAGCTCCTCCTCACTGGGGCTTCATTTCCCACACTCTCCTCTTCCTCGCCTCGCTTCGCTCCAGCCCACGGGCCTGGTTGTTCTTCCAGTGTGGTCCCACCTCAGGGCCTGGTCCTCTCTCTTCCATCTGCCAGGAACATTCTTCCCTGATATTCCTTTGTCTTGACTCTTTCCTTCCTCCAAGTCTCTCTCACACGCACCCCTCAGGGCTGGCCTCCATGGTACCTGGTCTCAGGTAGCTCTCTCCCTTTGCTGTCTACCTGCTCTGCCTTCTTGTTCTTTTTTAAATATATATTTGTAGTGGCGGGTGGACACATACCTTTATTTTATTTTCATGTGCTGCTGAGGCGGGAACCCAGGGCCTCCCGCATGCCAGGCGAGCGCCCACCCCTGAGCCCCCAGCCCCTTCCTCATCCTTCCTCAGGGCACCTCTCACCACCGACCCTGGGCTGCTTCTGCTTGTGGTCTCATCCTCTGGAAGTGAGCCCAGGGGCGCAGGGAGCCGGGCTGCCTCTCTCATTCTCCCTCCCTCACCCAGGCTGTCCCTGCGCCTGGCCGTGCGCCCTCCACACACTGGTGCTGGGTGGACAGAACACCATGTGGACTGAGGAGCCTCCCAGCCCTGAGGGTCAGGTCTGAGCGGGTTTTGCTCCCATGGAGGCTAGAGGGAGGCGCACAGTAGGGCTCTCGGTGGATGCCAGAGGAGGAGGGGGAAGCTCAGGGCATGAAGCTCACTGGCATCCCCGCGGGAAGCGATTCCCACGCTCTGCTGTCCTCCTTCGGCGAAGACCCCGACATTACAGACGTTTAGAAAGTGGTGGCTGCACCCTTCACCGTCAGGTTCGCCTTTCCTGCTGTTGGACTCTATTGGTTTTGACAAATGCTACAATCATGTAACAGCCATCGCAATTAACTCCCCGTCACCTCCAAAACTTCCCTCACCCTCCTGGGCAAGTAAACATGCCACGCCACCCAGGCTCAGCGCCCGGGTCTGGTTTCTGTCTCCGTCACCTTGCCTGGGGCGGAAGGTCCCGTCGCGGGGCTGGACCACCGTGCTGGGACCACGGCTCCTTCTCTTGTTTCAGTGCGGCCCAAAGGTCACTTCAGAGGGGCTCTCAGCACTTGATGGGAAACAGCTCCCATCCCAGACCCTGTCCTAACTGTGTCCCGACTGCTTTGCCCTCTGACCCCAGGGCAGCCACACTGCAGGCTCCTGCTGGAGGCAGGGTGACCGTCCAGGGTCAGCAGCAGCCCTCCATCTGCCCAGGCCTCAGGCGGCTGAGATGGTGCGTGCTTACTCCCCGTTCCTCCTGCCGCCAAGGGCAGGGCCTGGTGGACACTTGGCACGTGTTGACTGGCCCCATGAGGGACTCAGGAGTAGTGGCGTTGCCCACTGAGCTCCTGAAATGTCCCCAGAGCCGCAGGACCCTCCCGACACCCTTTCTGCTGCTGGAACCCAGCCACCCACGCCTCAGAGTGCGGGCAGCCTCCTTGCCCAGGGACCTTGGTGGGAGTCAGCTCAGCTCTCTCCTGTCGCCATTGCAGGTGGGGGCCTGCTCAGCCAGCGGTTGCCATGGAAACCACAGCTGACGTGGGCTGCAGGGGTCCAGGAGGCACCAGAGCCTCAGAGACTGGAATTTTCCATCATTTGGACAAACAATCATGGTCCAGGAAATGGTGGGACTTAATAAGAGCTTGGAATGGGGGAGAGGTGCCTGCCTCCAGGAGTCGCCTGGGTGGGGTCCCAGGCTCAGCTCCACCTGCACCTGGAACATGTCTGGCTTGGTGGTAAAGGTTATGTGGTGGAGGCACAGGTCCCCCCACCACCCGCCCAGGCCCCCTCAACCCACCACCCAGCACCACCCTCACCGGACCCCACAGCCATCCATCTGCACAGCACTGTTGATGCACCCACCCCCACTACACTCCACCCACCCGTGCACCCAGCCCTCCACCCACCCACCACCACCCACCTGCCCGCCCAACCCATCTGCCCACCACCACCCACCTCACCTCTCCACCTATTAGCCCTTTGCCGTCCACCCTGGCATCCACCTTCCCACGACACCAGCCTGTGCCCCATCCACCCACCACCCACCTCACTCCTCTCCCCTCCGTCCACTCTCCCCAGGCCCCTGTCCTCTGGAGGTACTCTGGTCTGCTTCCTGCACTTGGGCCTCAGGTCAGACCCACCGAGCCAGGACAGGGCTGCCCTCCTTTGCCCAGGGCCTCTCCAGGTCATGTGCAGGCCCTCCTCCCCCTGCTTGGGGTGCATTCTGAGACTGTGCTCCTTAGCTGATTCCGCCCTGTGCAAGCGTCACACCAGGGCTGACGCTGACGTAAGCATCACCCAGGGCACACGACCTCAGGCGGGTCTGCCTTGAGTGTCCTCTGGCCTCCTGGCATACAGTTGTCCTTAGCCCATGGTGGCCCCCTGGGGAGAAGTCACAGGTCTGTCTACAGTGCCCAGAGCCACAGTTCTGACTGCCTGGGGACACACTTTTAGAATCGATGGGTTGGCATCAGTATGTGACTTGTGTGAACACCGCTAGGTGTGCACAGATGGCTGGACAGAGGGACGCACCTGGGAGACCAACCTCGCACTCAAGGTGCACACCTCCGTAAACTGCTCTTGGGTGGGGAGATGTCCTGAGTCATGTGGGCCTGGGCCTGGATGAGAACTGCCCACCCACTGCCATCTCTCTGGGGGCATCATCTCCCTCTTCTCTATAGCAGTACCTGACACAGGCAGACCAGGAATTGGGTGCACACTCCTCCCAGAGACCCTGGTGGCCCTGGGAAGGAGCCCAGGAGCTGCCCCTCAGGGTCTGGCCCACTGACCCGCCATGGCTGGCGTTCAGCGGGTACCCGAGGAGTGGACAAATGAGAGTGGCCAGAGGCCAATGTGAAAATGGGGCTCTCCAGACTGTGTGAGCTCGGAGCCAACTCCTGGCCACTCTGCAGAGACCCCATCAGAGGACAAATGCAGAAGGCATGCATGGACCACAGGCGAGGCACAGTGGGCTCCAGACCCGCCTGCCCGTCCTTGGCTGGCTGACTCCATCCTGGTCCTTCCTGAGGGCTCTCTTGTTCCTTAGCAACACAGGAAAACTCATTCTGTAACCATGGAAATTCCTGCTGGGCCCCGGAAGTGGAGGTGGATGAAAAGCAAGAGAGAACCTCAGAGAAAGGAATATTCTGGAATCTGGTGTGAAAATGAGTGTACTTAAAATTATAGCCTGGAATCCACTAGCCCCTCATCCGTGATTTGTGAGTAAGTGAAAGCAGGTGTTCCCAGCCCTCAGGTTTTCCTGGTTGAAATTCTTATTGGTACAACCAGAAAGTTAATCAGTCCTGCCTTGTTAAGATAATGAAAGCCCAGGGCTGACCAGGATTCAGCATCCAAAGAGCAGGGTCTGCACGGGGCAGGTCCTGGAGCAGCTAAAAGGGTCCCTTTGGAGAGCTTTCTCTGCAAGTGAAGATCTGCTTTGCAGGTCGGAATCGCCTCCCCAGCACCAGGGCCTTACCCAATTTCTGTCTTTGAAGGAGACAAAGATGTCCCTTCTCCATCCTGCAGAGTCCTCCAATGCTAGGGTTGTGTCAGCTGAACTTTTAGCAAAAGCCAGTTTTACTGCTCAGTCCACTGCCTGTTCTCTTAGTGCTGATCCAGATGTGCACACAATGGACTCGCAGTCGATCATCACACAGCCGCATTTCAGTCCACCATGGTGGCCCGTAGGACTGTCACCCGCAGGGCAGCCATCCCACGTAGGGCACTCAAACACAGGTGCAGCTGGCCCATACTTGGTCACCTGTGCAGAGCAGCCGGGGTGCAGCAGACGGTCCTGAGGGGTGAGCTGCTCTCTGGACATGTTAGCGCACAGCCCCCTCCTCCTCTTGTTTGGAAGATGAACACATTTGTTTTGAAGTGATCACAAACTTGACCGGGTAGTGTGATGAAAACAATGTTCTTACAAAACGAGCAGAAATCGATTTGCATTTTGTGGTGGAAAAATGATTGATGTGCCCATAATTGAATCACAACAATCAGGAATATCCTAACAACAAAAATAGATGCTTCAGCTATCAGTTTTTATGGGTTCAGAGGCACACACAGAAACACAGAGAAACGGAACGAAAGCAGTCCTTACGCTGCTGCCGACATTGAATTCTACAACAGGAACGGCCTCCTGTGTGGAAGTCCTTCGAATGCCCCACCTAAGGGCCCCACATAGTGAAGGCCATGGAGGACCAAGCTGCAGATAGACGGTAGTGTCCTGCGGGGGCGCCCAACTGCTGGCTCATTGATTCAGCTGAATCTTGGTTGTGGTTTCAGTGATGAGTATGGAATTTTTCGTTGGTTCTTATTTGTCGTGCATGAGGGTAGATGGCATGTCCCGGTGATCCTGGCCGCGGGGCTCCTACCCTCACAAGGACTCAATCTCGCAGATGTGCAGGATGCAGGGGCGGTGCTGTGCTCTAGTGTGCCTGGGAAGCTGCCGCGTGCGGCACTGCCCTCCTCCCCACCCCTCCCTGCACCCTGCTGCCCGAGGTGTTCCTTACCAGGTTTCAGTTGTCTGTAGTCAACCCTGGTTCAAAGCACTACATGGAAAATTCCAGAAATGAGCAGTTTTTCAGTTTCAGGTGCTCAGAGCTCTGGGCACCTGACGCCGTGGCGTGCATGCTGGCTCCACTGTACTGGGGGTTAGTCACCCACCCTCCTCTGCATCTCTACTGTGTGCGCCGCCCACTGGCCACTTGGTGTCATCTTGGTTGTCAGACTGACCACCGTGGTCTCTGTGCAGGTGGCCCGACGAGGCACCAGAGCAGCGGAGCTGGTGGCGGGGAGGAGTGAGGGAGGACCAGAGTGTGTCCTTCAGGTGGACGGGCAGAAGCTCTCAGCTCAGGAAGGGCAGGAGACTGCTCTGCTGGACCCACCGAGGCCCATGGGAAGCTGTGGTGGCCAGCCTCTCCGCGGTGCCTCCGTGAGCTGAACTCACCACCCAGCCTGTGCACCTAGCGCTGGCGTGTGCTGGGTTGCTGCTGTCGGTGATTTTGGGCATCCCTGGGGGCTTGGGCTGTGTCCCTCCTGCACAAAGCCCAGCATCTTTGTTAAATGACCAAACTCTCAAACAGACGGCCATGCCTCCCGCTAGGCAGCAGAGGCTGGGCAGGGTCTGCCACATCTCATCCCTGCCCACTGACGAGGGCTTGACCCTCCAGGGCTCGGCCGGTGTTTCTCAGGTAAGTCAAGGGTTCTGAGGACAGGCGATGCCGCTGTCACCAGTAGGTGCCGGGTGTGGCTCCTCTCGCTGCCTCCCTTCTCTGCAGCCCTGCGATCAGACGCAGGTTCCCCTGGGTTCGGGGCCAGCGCCCTGAGTTATACCCAAGCCCAAGAGATACCTGCTTTCTTTCTTTTTAAAAAATTGTTTTTACTTTATATGTTCTAATTAGTTGCACCTGACAGTAGAATGGTTTATACATTTTGATAGATCGAACAGAAATGGAGTTCGATCTCTCATTTTTCTGATGATACCCGCTTTCTAAGTGGCCTCGCAGAGGCCACACTTGCCCAGAGTGTGATTGTGTGTGAATGTGTGTGTGTGTGTGATTTTTGAAATTTTTGATGTTATTTGGCGAATAATGATTGTATACAGCTTAAGGAGCACAAGGTAATGTTTCTATATGTGTGTGTTTATACATAAAACACGCACCCATATGTAAATCATCACATCAAGCTTATTAACCCACTGTCCCTTCACATGGCGTATTGTGCATCTTGAAGCATGTTGTCACCTCATGGACGTGTCTGACTGCCTGACCCATGTGACTCTGCAATACGTACCACCAGGAAAATGAGACATCGCTCTCCATTCACATGGGATTCATCAAAAGGCACAAATGCATCCTGCCGCCATGTACGACTGATCAGAACAAATTTCAGAATTGCTCAGAGGTTGTATTCTAAGTATTCCCACCACAGGCACATTTTCAGCGGTTCTGCAGCCCCTACTGGAGGCAGGAGGGGCTGCGAGGACCCGGGTAGGGACTGCAGGCTGGAGCCCACCTCCTGTCCCTCCACCACCTCTCAGGGGGTCCCCCCACCGCCCAGGCTGCTCTCTGTCCTTAGTAACAGAGGCAGGCCATGGCCACCAAGGAAACCCAGCAGAGACCAGCAAGGCGGGGCAGCAGGGAGAGCCCTGGAAGTGGGGTTTCCCTGGGATTCAGCCTGAACCACGACCCGTCACACAATGGCCCTCCTACAGGTGTTTACAGAGAGTTGAACCATGGAGGCCAAAGACCCAGGGTGGGGACCCTCCATGCCCAGCTCCACCTCCCCCAAAGAGGAAGCCCCTCGACCCACAGAGGCTGTGCATTGAGCACTGGGGTGGAGGACAGGTGTGTGCACCAGTGTCCTCTGACCTCGTCTCGGTGAGGTTGGACATCATGAACAGCCAAGTGCTGACTTTTACTGAGCAACCATCCTGAGCTTAGGGTTTGCAGTCTGCACACATGTATCCCATGAGTTCACGTGCTGGAGGCCTGACCCCCAGGCCTTCAGATGTGGTGGGTCATGACAGTGAGTCCTTGGGTTGGGGTCATGCCCTTCTAAAAGATCATCTGACCTCCAGTTGGGGAGATAGCCAGGGTGGCTGCAAACCACAGAAGTAGCCCTTGGCACACACCGCATCTGCCCAGGCTTCCATCTTGGACTTCTGACCTCCAGAATTGTAAAAGAACCTTCCGTGACATTTAAGCCTCTCAATCCATGGTGCTTTGTTATGGCAACCTGAAGGGTTAAGGGCTGCGTGTGGTCCTTCCAGTCAATCTTTCCAGCAGCTCTGCGACGTGGGCTGCAGTTGTCCGCACTTAACAGATGAGGCTCTGTCAGGTGGACCGAGGTCTCATGGCTTGAGAGTGTCCATTCCTAGGGTCAGATCCAGGACTGTGGCATCCAAGGCAGGGAAGACACTGACAGTGGAGGGTCAGAGGCCAGAGGAGACACTTCTGTAAGATCTGGTCGAGGAAGAGGAGTAGTAGCTGCAGGTGCTGAGAGTGGCTCCACCCGACTTCCCCAGATGCCCTGGTGCACTTCTGCAGCACCCTGGGGAAGCTGCTTCTCCCCATCTCGTCCTCCATGAAGTAGGAAGTGATCATCTGCCACTCACTGTCCCCATGTATCAGCCACTACTCCCCATAGCTTACCTGTCTGAGATGTGACTTTCCACCAGGGGAGGGTGTGGGTAGTCCTCCACAAACACACAGGAGCAGTTCCA